>JAYXIM010032304.1:0-157299 GCA_037575425.1 Anastrepha fraterculus
CAATGAACTTACTGCTGTGTGGCTTGAATGTGCCACGAAGATAATATATTAGATATTTTAATTGGTTTTAGGCCTATTGTGTTTTTCGTAATATTCTCGAGCTTCTTTTGTAAGATTTAAGAAACTTATCCACTTCAAGTTTGCTTTTATTTCATTTTTATTCTTCTCTTATTTTCAGACATTAAACGCCGCAAGCTGGCCAACAACGCTGCTGCGCTACCAACTTCAGTGCACACAGCTACCAACAACGGTTTAGGCGCAACAAAAACCAGCATCACGAACTTACAACAACAAACTAGTCAAAATATAAATAAAATGTTGCCACCTGCACAGGTGCATTATCAACAGCAACAGCAGCAGCAACAACAACAGCAACAACAGCAAAATGTGATAAAGAATGTGACAAACAATGCAAGCATCAAAATAGTCCAGCAACAACAAGAACCACAACAACAACAGCAGCAGCAGCCACAGTCCAGTCCCCTTGGCGTGGACAACAAAATGTGGCGCAAAGATGCTGAGCGTGTGCCACCATTGCCCCAAGCCGTAACGACAACAACAACAGCTATAACAACAATTGCCGGTGAGGATAACAATGTGGCAACACCTACTTGGACGACGGCAAGTAGCGGCAGTGGAATGAGTCACCAACAAACCGCCAGCCGGTATATAAACCGTTCGCTCTCTTCGCCAGTGAAGAAGCAGCCAAATTTCAAAGATGATCCCACTGGATACCTGCAACAACAGACAGCGTTGCTGCATAGTTCAATGATGAATGTCGCTATGGGCGAAGAAGAAGAAGAAGATGATGATGATGCAGAAGAAGAAGAAGAAGAAGACTTGCTAGAGGCAGATGCGTGTGCAGAGGAGGAGGCAGAGTTGGCAGAGGATATGGATGAGCCAGAGGACACAGATGATTACGAAAGTGTGGCTGAAGAAGATAAGGAGATTAAGTTGAAACACAACTGCAATGACGATGGCAATGGCAGCGTTGATGCAACCATGCAGTTAAACGTGCAACACATCCAGCAGGAGGCAGCAGGCACGACGATTGGTGAGAAGAAACCACAGGCCACTTATGTCAAAAAGATTTACGTGCAGAATGGTATTGCGCACTATCAGCAGCAGACACAACAGCAACAGCAGCAAGCAGTTACCCAACAGGAGACCACGTTTTATCGACCACAACAACAACAACAACAACAGCAACGTAAGGCACAACAAACGGCTACGCAGCAGCAACAAATCATTGTCTCGGCTAGTCAAGCGCACATGCAACAGCAGCAGCAACAACAACAGCAACAACAGTTGCAACAAGCACAACTGCAACAGCAACAGCACCAACAGTTAAAACAAATGCCCGTAGTTTCAATTAACGGTCAGCTGCTAGTGCCAACTTCTATGGCATCGGACGGTGGGGCAAATTTCACACTGACATTGAAGCCACAGCAACAACAACAACAACAGCAGCAGCAGCAACAAATACAGTTAATGCAACAACAAAACATCATATTCCGGCAGCAGTCATCGCAACAGCAACAACAACAACAACAACAATCGCAAAAAACGAACGTCGTGCCAATTGCTCAAGAATCGCCGGTCTCCTCCAGCACCGCCTTTGCGCGCTCCACGCCCGAGTCCCAGCGCCATACACCGAGGCCCGAACAAGTCGGCGCTATTTCCACTAGCAATGAGAGCCCACTGCCATGTCCCTCGCCAGCCGACTCGGTTGAGTCGGGAAGCTCACGCGCCTCTTCCACTAAAACAACAGTATCGCCTTCGCCAATGCAACAGCAGCAACAAAAACAACAACAACACATTTCACAAGCTAGCAGCAACCAAGTGGTACAAATGCGCGTACAGCAACAACAGCCACAACAGCAGCCTACGCCGCAGATACGCATAATACGCCAGGCACCACAGCAGCAACAACAACAGCCGCAACGCATTGCTGTTGCACGCAGCGCGCTAACATCCATAGCTGGCAGTCGCGCCATCACATCCACAACCGCCACCACTACTACCGCAACTGTGGCAGCAGCCGCGACCGTAACCGCTAGTCAGCAGCATTTGGTGGAGGCACAAAAGCTACAAGCCGCAGTACAGAAGGCAACGCCAAGCAACACAATTCCGTTACAGCTGCCCAGCAGCCAGATTATCATGACCTCCACCGGTCAGCTGATTGTGATGCCGACCAATGGTAAGCCGACGGCACAATTACAACAACAACAGGCGCAGGGTCAACAACAACTACTAATTACTACAACTGCCGGTAACAATGGTGCAACCGGTGGCGCCGGGCAAGCGCCGACAGGCAATGTCATCATTCAACATCAGCATCACCCACAGAATCAACTGGAGGTGCTGGGAGGTCACCAACAGCTGACCACCGCAAATGGTAGCATCATATTACAAAACGGACAACAACACCAGCACCAAGGTGGCTACATTGTGGGACAGGCATCCACAGCTGGCGCCACCACCACCACCGCCCAGTTGCAGCCAGCCACCGTAATACTCAATTCAGCTGGTCAAAATATATTGACCACAAGCAATGGCACCAAAGTAGCGCTGGCGACAACCACCAACACCGGCAACATCATTCACACTGGTGGTCAACAGCTAATTGCAGGCAATCAACTGCTGACCACCGCACAGAATGCCGCCACAGCGGCCACCACCGGCCTGCTGCATGGCCAGCAAGCAGTCGTACTAAATACGTTGCCGAATGGTGGCTACGTCATACAACAACAGCAGCAGCCTGCTGCACAACAACAATTTGCCACACTGGATGGTCAGGTGGTTAGTCAGCTTGTGCAACAGGCGGACGGCACCACAGCCTACGTGCAACAAACGCAGCAACAGCACACGCAGCAGAGTCCACAAGCGCAACAGCAAGGCCAGCAAACGCAGCGCATCATTATAACTTCGCCAGATGTGAAGAGGCGCGCAAAAAAGCGTAAGAGCTCCACAGGCAGCGTCTCGCCCACAAGTACGCCCACCACTAGCCTTTCGCCACAAATCTCCCCAACTATACCCAATCAAACAACTATTATACAACAACAAGCAGCCGCCGCCGCCGCCGCTGCTGCAGCCGTTGCCGTGCAGCAACCGCCGCCACCACCACCACCGCCACAGCCGCAAGTCGTACAAATCGCATCTGCCGCACCACCACAATACCAACAACAATTCCAACTTAGTCCCGGCATACAGGGGATTGTGGTTAACAAGGCGGCTACAGCCACAACAGCCCAGCCACAGCAAATCATCTTGCAGAATGGACAAATCATACAGCCAATGAATCTCATTGGACAGCAGTTAATTGTGCCCACTGGCCTGATGATGGCACCCGATACCACACTGCTGCAAATCCAGAATGTGGGCGCTTGTGGACCAAGCATACTCACCACCACACCGCAGGGCACCACAATGATGTTGCGCACACCTTCGCCCCAAAATAAACAATTCATCTCGCCCACAGCCGCTGGGCAGCAATTCATTGTCGGCAGCAATGGGCAATTGAGTCCAATTGGACAAATTTATTCGACACCAATGGGTTTAGTAATGCCGACAGCACAACAGCAAGCCGGAACTGCCACGTACGTGCAGCAGAATGCGACCATACAAGTGCAACAGCATCCGCAAGCACAACAGCATCAGCATCAGCAACAACAGGCACAGCCGCAGGTGCAGCAGCAGCACGTGTCAGCACAACAGCAGCAACATCATCAGCATCATCATGTAGCAATTCAACCGGCTACCACCCCAATGCAACAACAACAACAGCAGCAGCACCACCAACAACAGCAGCATCAGCACGTAACTATGCTGAGCTCGGAGCAAATTGTTATGGAATCGGCAACATCATCATCTTCAGCCACCACGTCGACCTCGTTGACATCGTTAAGCCGCAGCGGTCAGCGTTCTGCTGCAGCTAGTCCACCGGACACCACTACGCACAGCCCGCGCAGCCCAGAGCGGCCACCAAGTCATCGCAGTGGAGGCAGTGATATGGTATAGGAAAAACATTTTTTTTTCTTCAAATATATAATTTTTCTACGATTCACATTTGCAGGTGCAATGCGTGTCTAGCTCGGAGCCGGATGGTGCCGCTTCGCCGCAGAGTGCGGATAGTCGTCAGTCGCCATCGACCACAGATGCTGAGAAAGGTATGTAAATAAATAAGTTAAAACCAGCGCATAGCTGAGCTGCAGCTTTGCCACACAATTTGCTGAAGCTACATCTGCCAAAAGCCGAATCACAAAATAAGTCGTTCTGAAGAAATTTGCTTACGTCAAATGCGTGTGGCAATAACAGCAATATGTGCATGAGCAGCGTCTTTCGGTTGAGGTTGGCGGTTGGCTTCTTTTAGTTGTTAGATTCAGAGTAGCAAATCGTGTGATTGACTAAGAAAAGTCTTAAGCTCCCGTGTAGTTATTTTGTATAAAGTTGCGCATTGCACCCGAATGAAATGTTTGAGGCTGGAGAGGTTTGAATGTCTCTCGGGGTTCGAGCTTCAGAGCTTACTTAGATTCGCAAAAGATTCAGGCTTATTACAAGAAGCCTGCTACAAGGAAGCCTACGTAAGGGTCAAGCTCCATCTGGTACCACTAAGGATCAATAGGTCTATCGGGTGGCTTTCAGCCAGCCAGGTCAACCTAACCTAACCTAACCTGCGCAATGCACATTTAATTAAAAATCTTGCGCTCATGCTATTTAAGAAACATTTTCTTGCTCCTAGATGAGAAAAGATTAGATTAGGAAAAATTACTCAGGTTAAATAAAAACGGTTATCCCTTCGAAACCGGTATCACGTCTTTCCTCAGCCACATGGACCGTCCGCAGAAGAACCGGGTATCCGTAGACTTATGTTGAAAATTTTTATGTTGATTTCCTTGAAATTGCGAAAGCTTCAATTCGACAGCTTCCAAATCCATTCATCAGCAGGATTCACTCGAAATCCTCAAAGGAATTCATTACATTGTGAGAATGTTAGGAATAGGATAAATGGCTCTTCACGCAAGAGCCCACTTGGACAAAGAATCTTAATTCATGCATTGTGATGCCATACAGAGAAGGAGAAGAACCGGACAGGCGGAAAAGGAAGAAGTGGCTTTGAATTAGAAGGAGGATGACGACCAAACGGTGGTTAATTACAATAGCGTTAACCGCTTCAAGCTGCTGATGAAATTCACCAGATGTGTGATATTACTTTGTCTACACCAACAACAACGTCAAGCAAGTGATGCAGTAAAGAATAGCTCTTACCAACAGGTACTACTTTAAGCTAGGAAGGCAAAGCCCTCTCTCGATGTACGAGAAAAACGCTCTATCAATCACTCATCCTCGCGGTCTTACTGTATGGCGCTGAGTCCTGGACAATGGCGAACACCGATGGACGGTTATTAGAAGTTTTCGAGGGAAAAATTCTTTGCGTTGGATGATGCATGCCGAATAAGATGGAACCACGAGCTGTACGCCGATATCGACGTAGTGAAGCACATTGAAACTCAGCGGCTGCGCTGGCTAATTCATGTTGAGGGAATGGTCAATGACGCTCCAGCAAAGGTGCTCTTTTTGAAATGTACTGGTCGAACTCGCAAAACAGGACGTTCTCATCTACATATATTGAAAAGACCAAGTCGACAACGACCTAACTGCCCTTGGTGTTTCTAATTGCGTAAGCGCGCGTAATGTAGATGTGATTGGCGCAACGTTTTGGTAGCGGCCAATTGACCGACTGTCGGTTGTAGTTGCCAGTTAAATGAGTAACATTGAAACATGCTGAGATGATTCCACCTCATCCTGCTTCTGCAGCAAATTCGAGAGCAGAGGATTTGTTAGGCTTAGAAGGCCCCCATCTACCCGTGGAAGGGATCTCGCGACTTTTCATGTTTATGCACTAATCCAGCGCTCTCTGAGTTAATGCGTAGCCCATCTTTCCAGCAGTCGGACATAAGGTTCTCAACGGAACCGCAATCCTCACATTTCGCGGTGAAACCGCATCGAGGGTTCCCTAACTAGCTCGCTCATCACCCCAGCAGATTCTCGCTAAACCACCGTGGCCGGGCAACCAAAAACGAGACTAATATTAAAGTATTCGGATATAATGGAGGGAGAAATCAGGCATATCCCGACTAATTTCGAAAGCACCGACAACAAGCACAGGACGCTAATTACAGCTTGGCTGTCGGAGCAAATGTTTACCGCACTTAGAGTAGTTACAGAAGTATGAAACCAATCCCCTACTTCGTTGATACCGGCTACCTCCACTTGGAAAGCACTGTAATGGTCCTTGCTGAATTTGAGCTTGATGGGGAGCTCCTCGCAGAATAGAGAATGTGACAACATTTTTTGCGGCAGAAATACGCTCAAGTGTTTTTCGATGTTTCTGCGTAACTCCCGCTTTTGATGATGTCAAATTGATCGAAAACATTTTTTTTATGATCCCGAGAGAAGCGTAACATAAATGTTTCGAGAGAAAAATGCTATATGAAGGTTTTAGTTTCTATGGGAGGTGCTACACCCCCTTTGCGTATTCCTACCACTTTTCACCGTGAGACAAGTATTAGTAGTTTGTGTAACTGTATGAAATTTCATTATCCTAAGCTTTGGTGGTTCCGGAGTAAAGCGATTTGGAAATTCCGGTTTATAAGGGAGGTGCCACGCCCCCTTTTCAATACTCACCACTTTTCACCAAAAGTACAGTACACACAGTTTACGCAATCGTGCTTATTATGTACTGGTCTTCACATTTTGGTTCAGATGCGAAGTCCTTTTATATGTTTATCGGAAATTTATTTTCTTCAAATGGCTGTAAATTTTTAGTGTGGCGTATTTATACAAAGATTTTCATAAAAAAGTTATTCAAATAAATTGAGAAACAAAGAAATTTTCAAAAATTGTGCTCCTGTGTGCCCCTGTGCCATAATTATTTAACGCAGTGTAGTCTCTCAAGTTGCTTTTCGAAGTTCCAGATTTCAGCTGAAATATTTCGCATTCTCACCTTTCTTTCCAATCATTCGGCAGATGAAACTCGTTCAAGCCTCTCAAAAACAACGAAAACAATATTGCAATCTCACGAGCGATAAAATGTTTTAAAATGGACACCAAATGCCGTCGTAAAATCGTCTGCTAACCACTTACAATCCACATCCATTTACCATACACGTCCACGAAGCTTCACATGAGACACGCACACACGCACGCAATCTGGTAGTTTTCCTTTTAAAATCGACATATCAACCGTCGAGTAAAAAAAGAAAATCAAAAAGTAAAACTCAAAGAATAATAAAAAGCACGCAAAAAGTAGCATTACAAAGAAGGATCCAATGAAATATCACGCAACATCCTTAGGGTATTTTTATGCCAGCATAGCAAACCTCCTATAAACACTCGTACACATAAACTGCAAATAACGAACATATTTCTTCACGCAAAAACAATACCAAGTCTGCACGAGACATTGAAGCGGGGAGTTGTTGGGTGGGGAAAACGCTATCACCATACATTTTATGCTACTCACATACGATGGAGAAATCAAGACGTTAAACGCAACATTAAATTCCAATCGACATTTATAAGCGTGCACGCAACTTGCACCGTTGATGAGGGGAAGAAGGTGAAGATTAGACAGGAATTGAAAGAAAAGCTGAAATGGCTGAAAGGCTAAGCGCAGCGCAAATGTGTATGTAAGTAAGTAGCGGGTGAAGATGAGCATGAAGCGTAGAATCGTTAAAGTAAGTAGGCTCGTAAATTGTACGCTCTATTAGCTGATACCTCAGCCACATACATACACGCAGCCACCGCCGAGTACGAGTATCGTACAGACACAGAGCATTCAATGCAATGAGCAATACTAAGGAAAGGTGCCTTTAAGCTAAAACTGGCTAAAATTTCTATCTGCACAGTTATTATGCGCTTATGCCCGCCACAATCAAATCGAACACATTTTGTTGCCGTAAAAGTTCGGCAGCAGAAGAGAAGACCGAAAATACTCGCATGATATTGATGGTAAAAATGAAACATCAGCGCTTTGCGATTGCCAAGCAACTTTGTGATAATTTTCGCCTGCTCATGTCAGTCAATATCAGATTTTTTTTTATCCCCCGCCCCCTCTTCTTGCGTTCCGCGCACGTACAGCATTTATGTACTTATTTACTTGCTCATGCCAATTTATGTATTTTTATATCAGAAAATATTCTTTTTCGCTTCAACACCCCACATTTAATCGACTTTTCGTATTTTCAAATTTTTATTTTCTTGCCGTTGCGTCATCATCATCATCGTCATCGCCTTGATGGCCGCCGTACGTACGTATGTATTTCCATCAACTTCGATCAGGACTCGTCATGTCAAGCGCATATCAAACCACAAATATTTACAAACCATCGGAAGCGAAGATACGACGCGTACAAACACCACCACAAAGCGTTGGCGGTGGAGTGGGTGGTATGAGTGCAGGAAGCGTAGGCGGAGGTGGAGGAGGGGGAGTGGGTTTCACAATCACCTCAGCCGCCACATCTACAGCATTGGCCACCACACTCCAACTTCAGCAGCAACAACAGCAACAACAACATCATCATCAACAGCAGCAGCATCAGCAGCACCACCATCAACAGCAACTACATCAACGTCAGCAGCAGCAGCAACATCATTCGCTACACCAGGACATTGTTATGAAGCCCGATTCGCATGGTGAGTATGGCATAGTCGTATAGTCGCTACTCAATTGGCGCTGCGCTGTCACATCAGATTGTACTCATAATTTTTTTGTTGGTTAACATTATTTTGTAACGGTATAAGAATGAGATTTCATTTCGTATTCATTCGTATGCGCCAAATTAAAACATATTGTTGATATCCTTGTTATTATTGTGAATTGAATTTTTGAGCTCTACAAAATACTAACAAAGCGATTGGTGAAAACGTAACATTAACAATTCATCCGTACATTTCGTAATCTATCACGAAACAGCACTCACACACACATACTAACACACGTAATAACCACAGTATGTACCTGTATGTAAATGTACGTATGTAATTATGTATTTGCAAATATCCTTACTAACTTTCCTCTAATACTCTCATCACTATTTTTTTCTCTTTTGATTGGTGTATTTTTCTTGTCGCGCTTTTATTTTGTATTTTGTTTGCCTTTCTTTTCCGCGATATGCATCATCATCCATATACGTGTATGTACAGTTGTGAACATGAAAATAGCAGTAACCTTAAAAAATTATTTTGAAGCCATGTACGAGTATTTTCCCTTATAAAACATACAAAAGAAAATTTCAATACGAAATAGGTACGAAGGGTTAAGGGACTTCGGATGTGTTAAACTCTACATATCTGAATGATAATAAATAATATTGATAAATAACGGTTAATTAATGGTTTCGCCATGTTTTTAAGTGCAACATTTAAAGAGCAGTACATTATTTAAGTTTTTTAAGATTATGCAAGGAATATTAATAAAAATTTGATCAGATTTAGACGAAAGTTTTTTTTTTTTAATTTTTTTTTAATTTTGACGCCTACAAATACTATAAGAGATAGAGCGAAACACGGCACCCAGAACAACAAAAGTAGATTCTGCAATTGAGCACAAATGGAAGATCTTAAACAGAAATACAAAATATTCTTTGGTGTTCAGCAAAAATGATTTCAAATGCATTCAAATTTGTGGAATCAAATGCAATCAAATTAAAAAAAGAGAAGAAAAACGAAAAACTTCTCTGCAAGCCGATCGCAAAGTTGTAAGGTGTTCCATAGAGAATCCCCTGAAATCAGCCATAGAAATTTAAAAAAAATAAAAAAGTGCGTGTAGCGTATACATAACAGAAGTGAAACTTTCAAGGTACACAGAGAAAGAGGGAGAGACCCGAAAGAGAATCAGAGAGAGATCGATAGAGAGAGAGAGAGAGAAAAATAATATATATCTAAATAAATTCACAACATTTGCAGAGAATAGAAATAGAGAAAATTTACAAAAAACGGATAAAGTCTCGACCGGTGTAGGTAAAAGCCGGACACCAATTGTGGCAACACCTCGCACTACTCTGAGCTTTTATCACCCACACACACGTAGAGATTCTAGAACCGCAGCAACGGCACAAATTAACGCAAGGCAATACCAATAAATCCGACGCTGGAATGGATAGCACTGGTTATCCTGGCCCTAGCCAGGAAAAGGAAATAAGCGCTAAAAAGTAGGCACCAAAAAATGCCAAAAATATTGGGACCAAAAGACGCCCGAAACAGTAGGCCCCAAGGAAATATAACGCCAAAAAGTAGGCACCAAAAATATATTTCCTACAAGTTTGCACCTACAAGCAAGCGCCAAAAAGTAGGCAGTGTTATTTCTCACTATAAATTAGCAACCACAAGGAAAAACTCAGGAAAAATAGCCTAAGTGTATCTAAGATATACATATGTAAGGTATAGCTCTCTGTCTCCTTTTCCTCTACGTTATATATTTTTTTCTCTATCGCAGAACGAAAATGCCCAAAACGTTGCATGGCCTTGAAATTTCACTTTCAAAAAGTAGTAAACTTAAATGTTTCTAACATGACTGTACGTAGAAGACTACGGAAGCGGGATTAACAGCTCGCGCTCCACGAAAAAAGCGACTACTGGAACCAAAAACATGAGGCAATATGTTTGGAATTTGCAAGAAACCCAGAATTTGCTAGCTGGACAGCTGGCATGTGGCGTTATATTTTATGGAGTGACGAGTCTAAAAGAGTTTTTTTATGGCAACACGGGTTCAGGACAATAGGTTAGACAACCACCTGGCGCCGAAAATCAGCCACAACACACTCTAAAAACTATTGAACATGGGGGCTCAAAAATAATGGCATGGGGATTATGAAGTCGAGTGCGAAATGAGAAACTGTGCTTTAAGTATTCCAGGAAATTCACTAATCGGAATCCAATATGCAGTAACTAACTCTTTTAGGAAAAAATAAAAAATGGCCTTGGAACTTTGCTTCCGTTTGCCTACATTTCACAATTGAAGTGGCAGAAATAAATTGTGTCAGAGCGTAACAGTTTTGACAGCGAAGGGGAATATGCATACATAAATAGATACCAGGTTTGCTCGTTAGGTAGGGTGAAAAAAAAATTGTTTAAGGGGAACTTTGGATCCCATGTTTCACTAAGCTTAGGCTAAATTTTCTGAAACACAAAACGAATGACGTCGGCGTATCTGGCAAATTCGCTCAGAGCCGAATAACGGTATCCTAGATAGTACACCTCTAAAAATCTTTTCACCATGCATGCATAAATAGAACGAAGGGCAATATAGGTAGAGCGCAGAACGGCAGTGCTCTGCTGCGGCGAAGCGCATAAAAGGTGGCGGCATATTTTTAAAGACCACGCAACAGGAATGTTTCTCATATTGTGGCGCAGTCCTCATAACCAAAATTGATGGCATAATGGACATCAATATTTATGTGGAAATAATGCAGAATGTTATGTTGCCGTATAGCGGAGAGGAAATGCCCATAAAATGGGTCTACCACTAGGATATTGATCCTAAACACACAAGTCGGAAGGCCAAGAATTAGGTTTCACGCAAATAAAATTGAGGTTATGCAATGACCAGCTCAGTCACCCGAACTCAAACCTATAGAAAATCTATGGGGCGACTTAAAAAGAGCTACGCGCAATACCAAACCGCGTAGCAATAAACAAGTTTGGAAAATTGTTGAAGATGTGTGCCTGCTGATTCCGAAGTAGCGATGTGAGCAATTAGTGGACTCAATGCCCCGCCGTTGTGCTGCTGTAATATAAAATTTGGGAAATTCAACTTAATATTAGTGACAACTTTGTATCTGCAAACTTTGTCAATGCAGGTTATCCGCACTTTTTTAATAAACTTGGCCGAAATGCGCTACTTTTATGGCCACTGTTTTATGTTAATATTAATCCTAAATTTCTATTTCTTGTTATAAAAATTTTTGTTTTTCGTTTCAGAAATGATTTAAGAATAGAGTAATAGAATAAAGAATAGAGTAATAGAATAAAGAATAAAGTAATATTTAAAAAAAAATAATAAAAAATATTCATAGATTTAAAATTTTTCGAAAAAATCTAATACATATTTTTTGGTACTGCTATTTTCGTGTTCGCAACTGTATGTATGTATGTATGTATGTATGTATGTATAGCAAAATCACGTCAAATCGTCTTATGCTCATAAATACCTATGCATGTCAATGTAAAAAGCATAACCAAACATATTTTCCTGTGTAGTTTTAGCTGCGAGTACTTATTTATTTTTATGATCAAATCTTATCAGCCTCCATTCATACGTATATTTCTTATTGTTGTTACACGTGTAATCTATGCTCTGGGCGGGGTAAGATTCTTTTGAAAACATAGACTTGGCGTGAGACGTCGCATAAAATACAGCCAGGGGATATCAAATAAAATAAATAAATAAAATAAAAATGATTTTCGGAAGTAATAAATGGTAAAATATTCGTATTGTGATGGAAAATGCACATACCTGTATGTGCATGTACATGTACAGGGGTGGTGCATATACAGAGTGGTCCATATCGTGTCCCATCGCTCCTCGGTAATGGCAAGCCTCCGATTGCCTTTCTGCCATGAAAAAGCTTCTCATAAAAAACCATTTGCCGTTCGGAGTCAGCTTAAAGCTGCAGGTCCCTCCATTAGTGGAACAACATCGAGACGCCGCTACAAATGGGAGGAGGTGCTCGGCCAAACACCTAACGAAAGTGTATGCGCCAATTACTTTTTTTTAATCAGTGCGTTTATTGAAAGTAAGACAAAATCAGTTTTCCGACGAAGCGCTTTTTCATCTCGGCGGCTATGTCGACAAGCGAAACTGCCACATCTGCAGATTAGAGAGCCCGCAGGGGATCTTTGAAAAGTCAATGCATCCTCCGAGAGTGCTGATAGCTTGGTGCGGACTTCTGAGCGGCGGCATCATTAACCCATTTTTCTTTGAAATAGCTACTCGAGACACCATTTCGGTCAACGGAGAACACTACCTCATAATGAACACTACACCATGATAAACGATTTTTTGTGGCCGGAAAATTTAAGAGATGGACTTGGCCAATTATCGATCCCAGCAGCAAAGCGGGTCGTCCCTCGCAGCCATGCCAAAAAGAATCAATCTTTCGGTAATTATGTTAATGCGTTGCGCTACAGCGAAGCCAGCTGAGGCAGTCACATGAATGAAGTCGTATTCCATAAATATTGAGGAAATGTTTGCTCTTTCGAATCAACCAATTATATGCGGACAAAGCAATACTTTTTGTTAATTTTGTTAATCGCAGTTTGATTTAGATTAGGTATATCACAACCCCCCACGATCTGCTATTCAAGCCGCTCGCCTCGTCATTAAAACTTTACACAAATGCAGCTGCCTCGGTAGTCTAGCGTAAGTGCACAAGTCTGCCATCCCAGAGGTTGTGGGTTCGAATCCCACGTAAAACACGGTCCTAGCACATTTCCAAATTTACCTACTTTCCCTGTTTTAAGAAGAAAAAAAACAAATCTCATTCCCCAACCCCAAAAATGTATCCTTTCCATCCTTACTCCCGCACAAAAGTAAGCGCATAACTTGCATTGTGGCTGCTAAAACAAGCAAAAACAATGAAAAATACACAGTTATATATTGCATCAGTGGCGCCAGCAAGAGGAATCGGGCAACTGCGGTAATAGCGCAGACACACCAAGTTTAGCGAAATCCTCAACCATCTGTATGATCCTTCTGCCAGAAAAATGTGAAACACAGATGGCGCTCCAAGCAATAAGAAGGCGTTGTGCCTAAGCAGCGACATGTGGTCATTCTAATCACCTATCCTGTCCGAAATCAAAATAGATTAACGAAACCAACACAAGACTGATTCTTATCGAGGCCCTATGCTCCTGCGAGGAGTGAACAAGGAAAAAAAATACCTTTTATTTCTTATTCTCCATCTTTGTTGGCGTTATGACAATCTAATCAATTTTGGTCGCGCTCAAGTGACTCTTCCAAGGCAGAAAAAACCCCTTGCTCATAAGTTTTATGGTAAAAAACACAATTTTATGATTTCAAATACCCTTTTTTCGGTATAGTCTCCCTGAACATCAATGCACCGGTTCCAACAAGGTTCCAATTTATGAATTCCATTCCTCAAGTGAGAATCTGGAAGGGCTGCAGAAAACGCTTTTACAGTTGTTATGACCTCATCATTTGATGAAAAACGCTTTCCACGCATGAACTTTGTTAGAAGGGGTGCAAAATCTGATGAATACGGTGGATGCTGCAACAATTCGAACTTTCTGAACACGAACTCGTTTGGGAGCCAAAGAACCAGGTTCACACCACTCTTTAGCCAGTTGTTTTGATTTAGGATTATAGAGATACATCCAAGTTTCATCCATAATGATGAATCGATGCACAAAATTCACTTCTTGCCTTTCGGAAATGCTTTAAATGCTGCTAAGAAATTCGCATTCGAATGTGTTTTTGTTTCATTATTAGCGAATTCAGCACCCATTGTCCACAAGACTTTCTGAAACCCAAAACTTCAGTCAAAATATTGCTTACACTACCTAGTGAAATGAATTTCCTTTGCTTTTAAACCTTCATAAAATAAAAATTCAATCACTGCACGAAACTTGTTTTTTTTCATTGTAGAAAATTCTGTGACATTTCGGTGCTAAATGGCTTGTAAACAAAGAATGAATTGACAGATTGAAATGAAACTTCACTTGTGTTAATATGAAGACTGCGCCAACATAACAAAAAAAATTAGGCTCTTTTTTATAGAACTGCACAACTTATTGAACAACCTAGTATGCATATCTAGTATAACCCTAGAACAACCTCAGAAGGGCACTTCCCTTGAGCGAACAGTTTTGCCTTTAGCAAGTCTTCGATATCGGAATAAATTATCTTCTCTTGAGTGGGCACTTTGCTAGGGCGGATAAAAGTGAACGACGATGAGTACCCCCACCAAGGGGAGGTTTCACTGTGTATTTATATTATATAATATTTTTGTTGCCAAGTTATTGTGTGGGTTTATTACCAACTCAGCATTTTCTTCAAGTCCCTTCAATAAGCTGCTGCTTAACTATAACGAAATCCATTGTTATGCATTGAAATCCATTGGCATTGGAAATATTCGAATACAATTATCCTTTTGTTGTGTGTACGTATGTATGTACATGCATATCCTTATAAGCCAATAATTTACTTACAGACATAATAATTCAATTAAGCGTGGAAAATTTCGCTACGTGAACGAAATAACTTGCAACATAAAGATAGAAGTTCTTTTTTTGTTGTGAATTACAAATGGATAGTCTTGCATGGATGTATGGCCGTACCTTCGGGAATTCATATAATATATGCACGTAAGCTTTGCCTACCTTATACATCATACCGTTGTGCGTTTCGTATGCCATCAATACGCTTTCATCTTCAATTATGCCACTTAACTTGTTGTGTTCCGTCAAGAAGGGCGCTGCTTGTAGCACTTCACCAGTGCAGATTTATTGAGTAGCGATATTTGGTGCAGCTTCCTTTGGAAGTCATCCTTCGATTTTCCTTTTTTGTAAGTATCTGATTTAGACTACCTTTTCTCATTTTTATTCGCTTATTAGCTACAAACCGCATATCTGACGGATTTAATTGCCTTTTTTACGACAAATCATTTAAAATTGGTTTAAAAAATATTACAAAAAAAAGCTAAACAATTTTCCACATAAATTTCCCTTTTTTTCAAATCACACTTTTTTGTATAGAGGTGATATAAAGGGTTTTCCAATAAGAGGTGATATTCCCGTAAAGGATCAATAGGTTTGTTGCTTGCGTGGCACGTAGCGCCGTCTTGTTGAAAATAAACGTTGTCCAGATCAATACCATCCAATTCCGGCCATAAAAAATCGTTACTCATCTCTCGATAGCGCAATCCATTCACCGTAACTATTGCTCCAGCTTCATTTTCGAAAAAGTAAGGTCAGTCACACGTTGAGGATGGAGAGGCTTTTCAACAATAACTCTTGGATTTTTTGAGCCCCAGATCCAACAATTTTGCTTGTTGACGAAGCCACCGAGGTGGAAATGGGCCTCATCACGCAAGATGATTTTTCGATGGAATTCCGGATCATTTTCATGCATTTCAACGACCCAATCAGCAAAGACGCGACGTTGTTGCGGCTAGAGGTCTTGAGTGAACTGGACTTTATAAGCCTCAAGACCCAAATCTTTATGCAAAATACGGTGTAATGACGTTTGTGGAATGCCTAATTCCAAAGAACGACGAGTAATGGACAAACCTGCGTTCTCTTGAACACTTTCAGCTACAGCAATATTTTCTGGTGTTCTTGAGCGACGTGCACGGGTTTTATTCTTCATATTAGTAACTTGTCCCAACAGCTCGAATTTTTTCACCAATTTCTGTATTGCGGTCCGACAAGGTGCTTCACAATGACCAAAAATGTTCGAGTTTTATGAACCGTCTCTGCCAAATTTTCACCATTTTTATAGTGAGTTTTAATAATTTCAATGCGTGGTTTAAGCGTGTATCGTTCCATTTTTACTAATGGCGTAGTTTCTACTTGTCAAATATCAAAAAACGACAGTTTCAAAAGTGGCATCTACCAAAATAGTGGACTATTCAAAATAATACCTGTGATTGGAAAACCCTTTATAATAATGCCAATGGCTTTATTGTTTTCTCAAAATATTCTCCTTGTAAGTCAATACCCTGCTGTATTCGCTTGAACCAATTTTCAAATCACTTTGCCACTCAGAAGTGGATACCTCCAAAACCAGCTGTATAAAGACTTCAACAGCTTTTCAGGCTTCTTGAAAAACGTTGACCTCGTATTTTATTTTTTATACTCGGAACAAAAATAAATCATTAATCACAACAAATCAGTGCTACCAAGTGGTTGACGAAAGTAATCGTCTTTTGACTGCTCAAAAACTCTCTTGTGTAAGCTGATACCTGCGAGCTCTCGTTGATGATTGAAAGATGTTTCGTCTTAGGTGATTGGTTTCCCTTAATTCTCCAAAAACTTCTGGCAAACAAAGGGTTGCGTGTCACTCAGAAATAACTGCTTTAATGCTGGCATAATGGTACAGTTGCGACAAGACCAGATTTTCTGAAAACCAAACGACGATTTGCTTTGAGGTGCTTCTTCCGCGAATAATTATTGTTGATGAATTAAACTCGTTTTGGTACTGTGCCATACTGCCGATTGGTGTTTTGTAACCGGCTCATATACATAGATCCAAGATTCGTCAGCTGTTACGACATCGATGTGCTTTGAACCACCGCGGCTGAATTTCTGTAAAATTTCTTTACACTAATCGACACGAGTCCTTTTTGGGAAATTATCAAATTATGCGGTATGCAGCGAGAACAGATCTTTTTGACTTTGACTTTTTTTTTGACTTTTTGATCTTTTGACTTTTCGGATGTTCATACAATATTGAATATATGATAGTTACACTAATGCACTGGTACAGGGGTCGGCAATCTTCTAAGTATGAAGAGTCAAAAATTACAATTTACAAAATTTAAATTGCCAGCAATAAATAGTAACAATTCTTCTACGAAAAAATAGGCCGGGTTTCCCCTTTCCTAGCAGTAAAATTTTTGCAACCATTTGCCGTTCCTTAATTCAAAGTGATTAGTGCCTTTTTCATTTGGGAATTCATTTATTTCATTCAAGCACAAAGCAAAATATTTCAGCACCTTAACTTTGGAAAACCATTGGGCATTCTTGTGAAGAAGGCGGTCGGAAAGCTGAGTCTCCATTTCGTTTAAAAATTCTTCATAGTCAGCGAGTGGCTGAGAGATAGAATCGGAGCCTCATCCTCGTTAATCGATTCAGAACGACTTTTAAATGTATTTTTTTTTTTATAAAAGAAATAATTTTTTTTGTTTTGTTTTTATAAAATAAATAATAGGCTTAAGGAACTAAACAGCCGCAGCTTTATATCCAAAGAATCGCATGTGGCTCGCGAGCCGCAGGTTGTGGAACTCTGCTCCAGGATACCTCTATCTCGCAATATGTCGCATGCCCATCCGGCATTATTAATTCACAACTCAGCACCTATTGTTTCTGTTACAGCAATCGTTCGGAATTCACGAAATTCATCCTGCAAATTTTGACGGCCACGTTTGGAACTGGTTGCGGCTAAATGTGGTGCTTCAACCCATTTCGGAGTCGCTCTTTATCATACTAAAATTTAATGGGCTATAAAACTGTGTACTAAGTTTTTTTTCCTTTTTCAAATTGCCTTCGAAAAGTGTCAAATTTTGTTAAAAGTTTGTCGCAAAATTTAAACTGCATACGAAATTTTTTTTTCAATTTTCAAATGAAGATTTCATATCTTTGATGAAGATTTGTTTGAAGATTTTGTAGAACTTTTGTTGAAAGTTTGAAACTTGAATTTTTGTGGTTTTTATTATAGGACATATACTTTTATAAAAAAAAATAGTTCAAATTATTTTGAAAAAAAAAAAAAATGTTTCAATATTTATCAAGAGGTGGGAAACTGCGTACGATATTTTTTTTTCAAATGAAGTTATGAAATTTTGATGAAATTTGTTTGAAAATTTTATAGAACTTTTGTTGAAAGTTTGAAACTTGAATTTTTGGGGTTTTTGTTATGGGACATATATTTTGTAAAAAAAATAGTTGAAATTATTTTGGAAAAAAAAATCTTTCAGTATTCATCAGCAAGAGGGGACCTTATAATTATGTAACTCACTTCACATTTGTACATACATTTCATTGTTGCTAATACACCTTAACGACTTAACCACATACATACATACATACATACATGCATACCTACATATCAACATCTGGTGATGGCTTTTATGTGCAAAAATATGTGTTTTCGCTTATTTACCCCTTCACAATTTATTCGTCCGTCAATTAACAACATATAACTACATACATACATATAAAGTAATGCAGAGAACTTCATTTGCTTCCATGGGCCTAAAAAAAAACTAAAAACATTCACCGAATTTGTGCATAGTAACCCATCAATTTTCCATTAGTGTTCATGAAAAAATCAGCGAAAATCAACGTCAATCGATACCCCTTTTCGCTGAGCATAAAACCGTATTAAAAATGACTTAATTAATTCTTAGAGTCACCGAGAAATTCACCAACAACGACTACTGTAACAACAACGCCACCACCACCAACACAATCGCTGACGCCTACACCCACAACAACACCAACAAGCAACCACCAAACAACAAGCCGTAAGTCACCACAAAAAACGCCAAACAAATTGCTACGCGCACGTACCACACGCGCTGCACGCACCACGGCTAATAGCGCAGAGTTGGCCGATAGTACCGCAGTGGCAGCAACAGTGCCTACTGCTGCGCCTTCTGCACCGCCGGCTACACATACATTCGCAATTGGTGAATTGATTTGGGGTCCCTCGCGTGGCTATCCGGCATGGCCGGGTAAAGTAGTGAAAGTGGAAATGGATGATCAACCACAAACCGCAAATGGTGAACCTGCAGTTTGGGTGCAGTGGTTTAGTGGTGGTGGCCGTATCATAACCGAACTTATAGCGATCACTTCATTGCACAGTCTCTCTGATGGTTTGGAGGCGCATCACAAAGCGCAAAAGGATACCAGAAAGTGAGCACTTAATTTATGTTGGCAATTGCCGAAAAAGATGTGTAGAAAATTTATATAAAAAATATAAGACAGATAATCTACGATAGGAGAATAGGGCAATAAAAAGTTAAAATTGTTTTTTTTTCGTAATAAATTTGTGCTAAATTTTAAAGGGCGGTGTTTTACCACAAGAATCAGAATAGAATCATGATAAAATCAGGATTTGGCGCTAAAGACTTTTGTGCACATTTTTGCTAATAAAACTGCAACAAATTTAGATTTTTCTCATTAGCACAGAAAAGCGACCATACATCAAGAGCCGAGCATTTTTACAGAACGAAGTTACAGTCGAGAACGTCTCAGTTTTTTCTTACATTGGGTAAAATTTTCCAATGCGTGGTCATAGAAATCGTTATATTACTTATATTACATGGGGAAATTCTGTTGTACTCGTATAGTAAGTCGTTTCCTGATGGAAATATTATTGTCAATGTGCTGCAGTAGAATTTCACAAAGATTTTTGTATTTTTTATAACATTGTTTTATAATGCAAAGATGACATAAAAACAGCTGGCGGTGGTGTTGTCTGAGTGACACAACCGAGACCCAATTAGCACAAAGATGCCATTTGGATGCACTGCTTTTTTATTAGTTGAACCATCTTGATTTGACTATTTTCTTTTCTGCAATTTCTTTCAAGTTAACCATCGAGAAACTCCCCAGCATTCTATATCGTAGAGCACCCAGACTGTCGCACTCATACAGACCAGAGACCTGCATGGCTCACTGTTTTCTTGAGTTGTTCATACGCTAAATTTTTTGCTCACATTCAGTCAATTGAACCAAAATATTTGGTCAAGTGCAGTCAGCTCATGCAGGCGAACGCGTAGTTCAGCTCAGTCAACACGTATGATCTAATGTCTTCGGCTCAAATCTAATCATTGAACACAAAGCAGCATTGAATGAAATTAGCATCGGCCTTTGCGTTCAAACGATCAAACTTGTTCAAAGAAGTAATTGTCATTATTGTAAATAGCACATGTTCGAGCAAACGAGCATTGGCGTACAATGTACGCTGTAAATTGCGTTTCGTATTTGAAAGGATTAGTTGGTTTCAGCAATGTTTCCTTATTAACATTATTTTCTTTCGTATTTATTATAAGTTTTAAGAAAAAAAACAAATATGCAAATATAGTGTTTTTGCTTTAAAATTTTGCTTTTACTTTGCTATCGTTAGTTACAAGCAAAAACTCATGCGGGATCATACGTGTTCAAACCGGCTCATTTGGCTCTATAGCCCTTTTATTCTTGCTCAAAAAAATGAATGTATAGCCGAACGAGCAAATACCCGAAACGGCTGTTATGAAGACGATTGGTGATAACATCGGAGAGCTAAAACGCAGCACATGATTTGATTGAGCTGAAATAAACAATGACAATAACTTATTTGAACAAGTTCGATCGTTTGAACGCAAAGGCCTGTTTTTTTGTTCAAGCGAAGCGTATGAATGTTTTACACTGAGCCGGTGCAGTTCTCTGATACAGACAGTGAAATACTGTTTCCTTAGATTCTCTTTGATTGTAGCTTCTGCATCTCTCGTTGTACGTCCACCCCATCTTCCTTAAATGGTCTCGCAAGGCCAATGGCCAGTTATTGTTGACATAATTCTGAATATGTCTGCTTGTGGCTTTTTTAACAAGTCGTCAGTTCTGGATTTGTTGAAATTGGGCCACGTTTGTTTAGTTTTTTTGCAGGTATCCGTGGCAGTCCATATGTCTGGATTCGATGCCCGCTGTCTTGTAAGTTCATCACCTTTCTCATTTCCTTCTATGTTCCTATGGCCAGGTACCCAAATGAGAATGATGACTGTCGTGCACGCTAAAGCATTAGATTCTTCTTTGCATTGTCTGATGCTTTTTGATATTGATTATACATTCTGTCAAAAAAGTACCGGGAATTGTTCCATAAAACTCAAAATAATTGTTTAATCATCAAAATGTATTTTACCGCCTTCAAAATAGGCTCCATTCGAAGCAATACACCAAACGCCAACGATTAGTACAGCCATCAAAGCACCTTTTAAACGCGTTTGAAGAGCTCCTTCAGATCCTTCAGCGAATTCTCCTTAATGGCCTCTGTCGACTCGAAAGCGGCGTCCGCGTAGTGGCAATTTAAGTTTTGGGAAAAGGAAGAGGAAAAAACCACAGGGGCTATATCCGGTGAATACGTTGGTTATTCGGCGATATTTGTCGAATTTTTGGTCAAAAAAGTGTTCACAATATGAGCCTTGTGAGGCGGTGCGTTTTCATGGTGCAAGATCCATGAGTTTTCCTTCCACAAATTGGGCCGTTTCCTAGGCACATTCTCTCTTAAACGTCGCATAACTTCCAAATAATCCAAATTATATTCTTTATTTACCGTAGAACCATTTGGAATGAATTCCGAGTGCACAACACCATGATAATCAAAGAAAACGAGCAGCATGAATTTCACTTTTGACCGACTTGGACGGGATTTTTAGAGTTTCGGCTCATGTGGATAGCGGCATTTGGCCGCCTGTTGACTGGTTTGCATGTCAAACTTATATACCTACGTATCATCACCTATTATGATGCGCTGGATAAAAATCGGATCCGAAATAGCTTGCTTAAGCATGTGTTCAGCCACCTTCTTTCAATGAATGTTTTGAAATAAATTCAACTCTCGTGGAACGAGTCGAGCAGCCACGGGCCTCATGCCCAATTGATGGTGTAAAATGTTGCGAATTGATTCGTGAGACACGTTAAGGTCACGGAATATTGCTTTTAGTTATAAACAACATTAATTGGGTTTTGCTTTGGTTAGCATATTTAGGTCACTGCTCGCAGCCCATCTACTTAGGTTCGTCGAGGAATTATTCATTACTGACATCAGGCATCATTTTTGAAAAACGCGAGATGATCGGCTGTAGCGTTGTTTTGCAGAAATGTTCCAGCCATGAATTACTTTCAATTATATGGTCGCTTTTCTGTTCCAGTATTCTGAGCAGTACAGTTTGTGTCAGAAAAAAGGAACGACGATTAAAATTGTACATGAAAGTATGTACAAAGCTACGAGTAGCAATTACTCAATAAGCCGTGTAGTCTTCATCGTTGTCGAGTATAGCCTGGCATCTGCTTCATGCTTTGAACCAGCTTTTCTGCGTAGTTCGGCGACAAACAGGACTAGATTTTGCGAAATTGACGCATGAATACCTTAAATCATGGACTGGCCTTCCGGCAAAGTGCGTTTTTATAATTCCCCACGCACATTTTCAATGGGGTTGGCGTCTGGGAACTGGGAAGGCCAGTGCAATACCGTGACACCATTTTCTTGTTTTGTTGTTTCTCAATGTGTTTTTCTAAGAGCAGTAGTTTTGATGATGTGGGACGGTAGGATATGTTCGCTTCCTTCAGTCGACCTTCGATGGTGTTGATGCTCACATCTATTCCCTTTTTAGCAAGAAGTGATTGTGCTTGGCGTAGTCACAAAGAAGGATACCGCTTAAAAAGTTGAACGCTCACTTTATCCTGCTTTTTCGTCGTCACTCGCTGTCAAGCCGCGCTTGTACACCTTATACCACTGATTTCACATCACAACAAACTTTTCTGATTTTTAATCACTTTTGAATTTCGGCCCTTTCGAATGCGTGCGTAAAAATGCCGCCTCAAAACGCTTCGCGTATAGTACTTCTCACTCATTTTTGTTTGCCTGCGTTTACCGGAAAGTTTCGAACGACACTAACCTGAGTTAGCACTGGCGTCGTAGCCCTTGAGTGGGACTAGAACGAAATATATCTTGAAGTTACAAGAAAAAAGCCGGTTCTTTTCTTCTGACACAGACTGTACCTTCCAATATGATGAACTTCTATCGAAGTTTGCTCCAGTTTTATTTTAATTTTCGTTAGAGATCAGAAAAAGTTGAATTTCGTAGTGAGGTAAGACGAAGTAAATACAGTATCTAAATTCTTAATAGTACTTGTTTAGTCTAAACAAATTATATTACAGTTTCTTGCACTTTTCGTTTAATATTTCGAAAAATATTTTAATAAATTATATCACCGGAATGCTAAATAATTTAAATAGTATGCCTATTTTTTATGATCAAGTTTTAGATAGTTATTAGAATTTGTAGAACGATCATTTACATTTTTCCGTGAATGCTATTTTAAAATTCAATGTTGAAAATTAGTATGCGCTATAAATGTATCTTTAAATTCTTTTATGAATTTTTGTGATTGTTGAAAAATTGTATGCATTTTTTATTGTAGATATTAGACTTGTCAGTTTTAAAACCATTTTTTTGTATTGAGAGATTTTTTTTTCGTATTAATCAAACAAGTTTTATTTGTTTATTAAAAAAACAAAAAAACATCTTTAATATTAAATGTTTATTATTTTATTAATTAATTTCTTTTCTTTATTGCTTTTTCTACTCCTACCAACCCGCTGTGTTCGTGTCATGTGAATATATGTATATCTATGTCTGTGTACATGTTGAATGCATCCAACACCAACAACCAACAAAACCAACCAAAAATATCATCCAATTAATCATCAACAACAAAATCAAACTATCCCTCCACAATATTTCCCCAAATACAACAAACAAAAAACAATACACACCACACATTTTCCGAATTGGTAAATTGAAAAAAAAAAAATTAAAAAACGAACACGAAAACGAAATACCAAATCCACAACCTAAAAAGGAGCCGAAAATTAAATTCACAGCTTGAACGTGCCATTCAAGAAGCAATGACCGAATTGGATCGTATTTCAGCTACATCAACAACAACAATTGTGCATGCAACAGCAGCCAAGCAATTGCAACAGGCCACGGCCACATCAACAACAGCCACACCGCTCAACAGCAACTCGAACAACAACAACAATGCAGCAAGCCCAAATCGCAATAAACGCAGTACCAATTCCACGCAGCGTGCGCACAGCAACAACAATAGCATAACTGGCAGCGCCACCGGTGGTGGCACAACTGCCGGTGGTTACGCAATTGTGCCAACATCTGGTGGACCCACACACGCCATATCTACCACCAGCGCGCAGAATAGCTTCAGCACACCGCCAACTACATCTGCAGCGCCACGCAGTAAGCCAATACGTATAGCACCTGCACCAGCGCCACCAAGCGGCTCACCCAACAAAAACGCCACTGCTACGACCACCACAGCAACAACAGTAGCTCTTAGCCAAGCGCAGGCACAACAAGCCGCCGCTACGCAGCAGCTCTCGGCGCTGGGCAAATGACACGGGGAGTCTTGCGCGCAGGTCTCATGGTCCATGCAAACTTACACGCTAGTCATACACAATAAATAGTCAGAGGTGATGAGAGCGCCTATGGGCGTGAGCAAGGATGCGGCGCGGTGAGTGATGAATGAGTGTATCACAAAAAAGAAGTAGCAAGTGTTGAATTAAAGAGTTGGGAGACTCTAGAATGACAGATTACAAGATAGCGATTACAGATTAGCGTGAGAGCACCGCTGATTGTGACGTAACAAGTGGGCAAACAAGAAAGAGAACGGGGGAAATAATGCGTTAAATTCGCTCGTTAGTAACAAATAAACATAAAAAAACATATAAATGGAAAACAATAAAATGAAACCAAATGTCTACTTTTTACGTCAGCTCAATAGCTGATTCTGTACGAAAATCGCCACCCTCTGTATTCTCTCTGCGACTATGAGGCGGCCGTTGAAGATCATTGGCGACTATGCGGGAGTTAAAAATTGCTGCTGCGATTCAAATGGTGTGTGTGAGAGAGAGAATAGTGTGTGATTTATGCTGGCTAAAGAGTAGCGAAATGCAGCTGGCTATGTTAAACATACATATATAAAATACATAGCATAGTGAAAGGAATTGAGAAAGCGTATTGTGGAGAGCGTAGACATGTTAAGAAGACGCAAAAAATGCGTGTAAAAGTAATTATTAATAAATACAAAAATCACTCAACCATATGCAAAATATTACATATAATGAAATGAGTATGCTAATTCAGTATTCATATACATACATACATATATATATGCATATACATATATACCAGTAAACATGTGTATGCAGGCCGATGCATACACTTGTTAGTATATAAGTAATAAATGTTGATAAAAGGAGCAAACGATGCATACACTTGTTAGTATATAAGTAATAAATGTTGATAAAAGGAGCAAACGATGCATACACTTGTTAGTATATAAGTAATAGATGTTGATAAAAGGAGCAAACCACATAAAATTAAAGATAAACAAGAAAGTTTGTTATAATTTATTTAATTTTCATTTATTTTAATTTTTTTTTGTGATTTGTTCTGAACAAATTAAGCATCAACGTCAAGACGATTTACAACAATGAAAAGTTTATTTATTATAAATGGAAAATTCATGAAAATACGCTTTTATGTATTTGTAAAAATTTAGTTGTTGCAACAAATTTCGTTATGTATCGTCATGTATTTGTACATACATATAGTTTAAGAAACGATCAACTTGTACATATATATGTTTCTGTAAGAACATGAAAAGCGCATAAATACAATATTATGAAGCCAAGATGTGAAATTATCAATACAAAGTCTTGCG
This sequence comes from Anastrepha fraterculus, assembly GCA_037575425.1. NCBI lineage: Eukaryota > Metazoa > Arthropoda > Insecta > Diptera > Tephritidae > Anastrepha > Anastrepha fraterculus. The sequence continues at coordinate 26,253 of JAYXIM010032304.1, forward strand.
TGTATTTTATGCATAATAATTGTACAAAAAAGAAAGAAAATAAAAGTGAAAGTAACAAATATCATATAAATGGTAAATGATAAACTTTAATTGTTAGTAATTCATAATAGTTTGTAAGATGCATAAAAAATGAAATAAATTAAAAAATTTAATTAATAAAATAAAATAAAAAACTAAAATAAAATAAAAAAATAAAATCAATAAATTAAAATAAAAAATACAATAACCGTAGCAATTGAAGAAAAAAAATAACAAAAAAGAATAGCTTATAAGTATACAACAACAAAACTTTTATTTACACCCTGGCTTTGACCTACGATAAAAAAATATTATAGACAAAAACAAAAACTGAACAACCATTTTCGCTTTCAATAAATATTTTAAGCATCAATTTTTTTTCAAACTTGTATGTATGTATGTATTTACATATTTGCATCTAAGAATTTTTTTCTTTTTGTTTAGCTCCGCACCCATAAAACTGATGTAATAGCATTTGACTTAAAGCTAATAGACAATAACAATACAACATGAATAAATGTATTATTCAATTACATACTTACAATATGTACATAGTATATGTATGGATGTGCAAATAAATAAATATATTTAAATCATGCTTTTCGCAGCGAATTTATAGCTAACACACCTGCATACATACATACATACATATGTTTGAGAAAACATTAGCAGGCCCAGATATACGTAACAAAAAAAATTTATTCAAACGCATATTGACTTTAATTTTAATGCTACCTTATTATGTATGAATGTAAGTTTTGTTTCGAAACTTCAAAATATAATATTTTTAGTCTCATTTTTTGTATACAAATATTGTTTGTTTGTATATATTGTTTTTGTTGCATTTTTTTATTTAGTTTTACTCAACATGAAGATGTTTAGCAATAAGCCATGGAAGCAGCTTAGTGTTGTAAGTTCGTAGTTGTAAGTAAAAAGTACACATTTGCAAAAACAATAAGAAATTTAAGTGGTAAAGAGAAAAATTGAAAAAAAAAAAATCAAAATATTTAAACTTAAACTTAATAAATATGTATGTAAGGCGCCAATAATCAAAATCAATGGTTAATCAAACGCAATAGTACACAAATACCGAACACACACACACACATACACACGGCAAAATAATTGCATATTTACAAATACATACATAAATGGAGCAAGATCTTTTAGAATATAAAATAGTGAAGTTGAACATAAAAAACATTTAAATGGGCAATGAATTACAAAGTAAAAAAAGTAATTAAAGCTAAAGGCATTGCTTAACTTTTTTTATTTTTTTCAACAATGCATAGTTTTGGCACTTAATTTCCGAAAAACCAAATTTTGTTTTAAATCTTTTATAAATGACGTTTTCTAATTAAACAGCTTTTTAAAACTATACGGATATAATATTTTTTTCCACTTAGTTTTTTAATTTTTATTTATTTATTAATTTAATTTTATTTTTTTTTATATTTTTTAAATTTTTTTTTAATTTTTTTTTTGTTTTTTTGTTTTTTTTTATTTTTTTGTTTATTATTTTTATTTTTTTTTTATTTTTTTTTTTATTTTTTTTTTTTGTTTTTTTTTTTATTCTTTACCTAATTGTTTTTATTATTATTTTTTGTTTGTTTATCGCTCGATATTCTCTCAAAGCAGAATTATTTGATGCGCATAAGTCGCATCAACGCGAAAACAGACAAATAATAGCAGAAATTTTTACATTACTCGTGAAGCAATAATAAAAGGTGATGTAAGATGGCTAATTTTCACCCTGTGGCAGCCATCTTGAGCTACTTAATAAATCCGTGATGCCCTCTGCTACTCGAAAACATAGACAAATAATAGCAGAAATAGTTACATTACTCATGAAGCAATAATAAAAACAAATTTTCACCCTGTGTCAGCCATCTTGAGCTACTTAATAAATCCGTGATGCTCTCTTAGTAAAGCTACTTTTTATTTCAGAACAAAGAAAAAGTACTCAAAAGCATAGAAAAGAAAACTAACTCAAAAAAAACAGTAAATAAAACAAGTGCAAACCTCATAAAGAATGTTTTTTCTTGTGTCACAAAACTTGAGTAAAAGAGGGCATTAAGGGGTTACATACGTCCAACAGCTCCCAAAATGCGCTAAAATAAAAACTGTTTTTAGAAGGGCTAGGAATAGAAATAAATACAAAAATTTGTTTGCATGGTTTATAGTACTTAACACTAAACCTACCAGTACCGGTCAAATTGACCGTTTTCAAACTTTTTGTAAAACTTACACATTTTTAAACGTTATAATACTGTTATCCAACTATATGACAATTCTTATAATATGCATTTAATATTTTCTTCACTCTTTGCTTTTAGTTATTTTTTCTATTTTCCAAGAAAAATTTGTTATGTGGCCTAACTACCGCGGTCGGTCAATATGACCGGTGGGAAAAAATGTTATACGGTTATCTTATTTTAGAGTCGCTTTCAATTGAAAAGAGTAGATAACAATAGTATCGATTACAATCTCAAGTAGTGCACTTCTAAAGATTTTCTTATGCAATTTTTTTACAATAGTTTATTTGAAGGAGAGAAGGTAAAGTATCAAAACATGGATGTAAATTTTTTATTCCTTACAGTAGTGTAATAACACGGTGTGACAAAACAAAAAAAATTAAATATACTTTACTATAAAAAAACTACAATTGTTGGAACAATTCGTGGAAACAAAAGAGAGTTGCCAAAGTTCGCCAAAGAAAGAAAAGATAAAATGGATAGATTTTCAAGCAAATGGTATAAATAAAATTACATTACTCTTACAGTGTATAAAAGTAAGACGAAAAAAAGTGCTTGCCCTAAGTTCCAAACATAGCTCAAAAGAAATAGAAAAAAGCAGCAAACGTATACCGGAAACTATTAGATTTTATAATAGTACAAAATTTGGTGTAGATGTGGAAGACCAGATGGCAAGGAAATACAGCGTGAAGTCGAAAAGTTGTAGGTGGCCACTTCAGGTATTTTTCAACATTTTGGACCTAGCTGGAATAAATGCCTGGATTTTGTATAAAGAAACGACAGGTGAAAATATTTCCAGGCAGGAATTTTTGTTCCAGTTAGCTTCAGAACTTGGCGATGCATATACAATATCTCAAGAAAAAAAATGTTACCAACACCTTCCACAAGTTCCGATTTGAGCGTACGAAAAACTTGTCAAATAAAATTTTGTAAAGGTTATAAAACAACAAAAATCTGTTCGAAGTGCGAAAAATATGTTTGCGGCAAATGCACATTTCAGACTAAAATAATTTGTAAGCAATGTGTGGAAGCCGAATAAAGTATATTATGTATGCATAAGATTCTGTATAAAATTAATTTTTTTATTTTTTTTATAAAGACTTTTAGAAATTATATAAAAATAAATTTTAACGAAACTTCATGAAAATTTATTATTTAATATACATTTAGCAAGAAATCAACCATTATCTGCTTTGAATTATAAAATCGATAACATTATTAATTAACGGTCAATTTGACCGCGCACGGTAGTAATAGGTATACAAGAATTGTCGGTAGGTTTAGTGTTAAACTTTATAAAAAAATTTCTTTCAATTTTTCTTTACAAAAATGAGTATATAAAAAATCATGTGACCCAGAGTACAATGAAAAAAAAGTTGCTCCACGGTCTGCATCATTTCTCCTTGAAATGTTGACGGATCTGTAAAAAGTAAAAAAAAATTGTTGTCAAATAATGTTCTAGTTATAGTCTGTCGAGCTGGAAAAATTTCAAAAAATTTTGCCATTTACGGCATTTAAAAAAAAAAGTATGCGGTTTACGTCATAAATGTCACACTTTAATAATGTTTATAAAATTTTTTAATAAAAATGTCAAAAAGAAAACACTTTCGAATATTAAAAAAAAACCGCAACAAAATATGCATATTAAAAACTGTATGAGTTACGGCAGACCTTCCCGGAAAAAGTGGTTTCGAGAAAAACGAGTTTAAACTTTCAAGTGCATTTCACTCTAGGACAGCTGCCTTAAACGAAGGACAGCTACCTGTAACTATGTACAATAACTTTGCATCTATGGGGAATTTTTTTAAAATCGACCTCTACGCCTAAAACTATGAAGAATAATATTCTGTAAAAAAAAATCGATTTTTTGAAAATTCTGGACGTATGTAACCCCTTTAGTTTATTTATGTCCCAAAGACAAAAGGAAAAGAAAAGTTTGGATAAAATCGTTTAGACACTCCATGGAAATCAGGCAAAAAAGTTTTTGTTTGGGTCACTTTTCGGCAATAGATTTCGAGATAGGGCCAGTTCGGAAGAGGACGAAGTTGTCTAGTGATGCTCATCCAATGCCTATCGAAATTTTGCATTGCGGTAATGACGCCTCTACGCAAACAGAATACATTTTTTTTTTAAAAAGTGCAATTTTATTTAAATAAATTTTAATTTAGATCATACTGATTGTCGTGTGTTTCTCCTGGAAAAAGAATTGGCCCTTCTTACTTGTTACTTATTGACTTGTGAAACTGGGTAAATTCAAATCTAACGTCAGTCAAATACTTTCTGAGGGGCAGATTTAAAATTGGGAAGACCCACCCAAAACAATTCATTGGGCTTGGAACGATATGGCACAGGCAATATGCAAAATTCGTAAATGAATTAATAAAGATCTTCTCATAATGGAAGAAATATCTTCTTTGTGGGAAACTTATAGTTTTTAAGATTTGCGTTGTCAAGGCTTTTATGAAACGTACCGAATATAGCAGAAATTGTTAAAATCTAAGAATTAAATTGTAGTTTATTTCTGTGTGGTTATCACAATTGTTTGTCAAACTAAGATATTAATCTGTCTAAAACCTCAAAAAAATCATAGCAAAGAACAGAAAGAACTCGGTTGGTTGGTTAAAGTGGTGATTCATTCAGATTCCAACTAGCGCTTCCGCACCATTTCGTTGCCACATCCTCTCTACCAACTTGTTTAACAGTAATTTACAGCTAGACTTTATCCAGTCTTTGCGGTTTAAGAACCTTATTATGTTAGGTTGTTGACGTCTAAACCAGACAGTTGTTTTGAAACTCTCCTGCAGTAGTTTGCCCAGTAGTTTGACATTCTCCTCTTCCATAACACAGGGCATGAGGCACAGAGGAAATGCGACATCGTTTCGTTTTTCTCTGGTTGTTTACAATTGTGTCACTGTGTGTTGTGAGGGATGCCCAATATGGCTACTTGTTCCCCGACAGACCAAAAGCCAGTTATGTCTGCCGTGAGTCGCCAGGCGTCCCATCGTTTCATGTTTATCAATACTGACGTTTGTTTGAGATTGTAGGTGGTTTTGCTAATTTTTCATGTTGCCTGGCCTCTGTAACTAGGCACATATAGATGTTTAGTATTGTGTGAATTGTTAAGTTAAAAATATAGATACTTACGTGATAAAATAAGTTTATGATTTTTGTTCTTGTTCACTCCTCTCGGGAGCATAGAGCCTCGACAAGACTTAGTCTTGCGTTGGTTTCGTAATTCTATTTTGATTTCTGACAGGATAGGTGATTAGCCTGCCGCTATGTTTATGATTTTTGATTTACACCGACCTTGTTTCAAATTTTCACTATCTTTTCATAAAGGAGTTAAAAATGATGCTCCTTTTTCCCGTACTACCAAATTGCATCAATGGACTAAGTAGCATCCATAATCAGTTGTCAAACTTGACACAACCTTTTATTATTGAATCATGAACGTTGTCCACATTTTCAACTACTATTTTTGATTAATAAATATACATACTCTGATAAAAAATTTGTGGTTTTCTTAATTCCCGATTTTTTATGTCTACTTCAAATATATTTTAAATTTTTTATTAGCTTTAATTTTTCATGTTCTTACACTTTGCACTATTTCTGTTATTATTCATATTATTTTTTTATTATTATTATTACTTTATTATTTCTTAGAATATTTTTTTTATAATATTTTTTTTTATAATATTTTTTTTTTCTTATAAAATTTTTTTTTTTTTGTTATAATACTTTATAATTACTTTCATTATTATCAATACTTTCAGATTTCTTCTTGAAATTTTGTTTGGAAAAATTTGTATTTAATTCCTCTACTGTTTTTGCCCCCAAACTTCTCTTACACTTTTCTTCAGCACAAAATTACTAATTACACAAAACTGATTATTGATACGTACATACATAAGTACTTCACAGAATTCTTTATATTTCTAACATTTAATAAAAGTTGTTGCTAATTTTTTAATTTAGTATTTAGACCTTCACATTATATTTAGCATTTAAATAAATAAAAAAAAAATTATATATGTAAAATTACAACAGCAAGTACACTTACACTTATGGCTAAAACATTTAATGTGTCATTACTTAAAAAAGAAACACAAAAACAAAAACAAATAAAAGAAAATAGCTATAATAAAGAAATTAAAACAAGAAAATGTATGGAACTTATATAAGGGCGTCTACAAAACGCATATAAAGAACAAAGAAAATTAACAATGTATTAAATATCAAAATCCAAAAACAATAAATAAATTATTAATCTCAAAATAAATGCAAATAATCCAAATACGTATTGAAAAAAATATGTGTTTTCTTAAAAAAAAGCAGATCTAACCTTTTTTCGCTATTTTGATGGTTTTCTCAGGTTGACGTGTGCGAGTACCATCAGCTTCCATCACGTCACCAGAGCGTTCCCATGACAGTCGGTTCTACGTTACCGGAACGACCCGGATTTATGTATATCCGGCCAAGGACTGTCACTTCAGCAGCATTCCCCCCTATATGTATGGGGAATGCTTATGCTGCTACAACAAAAACAACAACAACAACGACACCAGAGCCTAGATGACCGCATGGTAAGGTGAATTGAGTAGTGTAGATGGAGGTCTTCCCAAAACAGTTTATTTTTCGCGATTTTAACAAGTCTGACGTCAGGTGCCTTTCCAATACAAAAACGAACAAAACTAACAAAAAGAGAAGAAATTGCATATACATATGTGAAAATTCAGCGAAATTGGCTTGGCAATATTGTGATTTGTGAGATTTATTGTAAAAACAACTAATGAAAACGTAGTGCTGCATGCAAATTGTGAAAGTCATTTTATGTGAGAGCGCCGCCAGGAACTCATTTAATATTTATTGGTCACAACCATGCAGAAGAAAATTGAGGAGGTTTACCCACTATCAGAGCGTTATCCGGCTCTCAGCAAATTTGCTTGTATTAGCCGATGGGCTGACGTAGCAGGAGTTTGTGTTGGTAATATACGAAAAAAAATTAACCCAATCTCTGACCATGTTGCTTCATTGCTGTCTCAGCATTGCTGATTGGACGAGTGTGTGAAATGAGGAGCAGAGTTCGGCTGCCAAGAACCCTGTAACGTGGAGATGTGGTGAAAAATAAATTTTTGAGGGGAGCTTTGGATTCTACATCATTCGTTTTGTGTTTCACAAATATAACTTTAGCTTAGTGAAACACAAAACGAATGACGAATAACGGTATGCTAGGTAGTAAACCTCTAAAAATCTTTTCACCATGCAGATTGGCCAAACAATCCTTTGCGTATATCACCAACGAAAACTCAGTTTTTTCGTAAACAAGCAAATGACCCCGGTTACGTCAGCCCATCAGCTTCATTCCTGATTCCTTCAAAAATCACTGAGTGCCGCATAACGGTCTGATGTTGTTCACACATCTGAACTTGTTTCACCCAGGGTACTCCTTTGACTGCAGTTCCATGAATGGATCGATGTGGTGTTCATGTGGTTCTCGCAGCATCTGTCAAAGCTATGGTTTATTATCCAATCACTGATGGCAAATCATCATGGTAAGTAACGCACGCGCAAATGACACAACTTTGTCATGAATTGCTTGATCTGATATGGTTATCTTCCGAGTGGGTGACGTGCATTATCCGCTAAGATACCAATAAGTTTCAATCATTGTCTTCTAAATCAACATAACCCATGGCATTGTCCAAATTCAGCCGAATCTTTGCAGCAGAGCCATTGAATTGTCTAGCGGATTTGTGAACCGTGACCAATGTAACAGGTGGCGCTAAAGTAATCCTCCTATCAGAAAATGCTATAAATTTTGCGATTTGCCGCTAATGTCAGTTCTGTTTTGACATTTGTACATGCGAAATACACGTTAATAAACAATGTTACGCTACACTGCTCCAGAACGCGGAATATTGCTGACTATTTATTTGACCAATAATCGGTCGGTGACTTTGGCACAACGTGAATTTCGTCGCAGATTTCCTCGCCGTCCAACGCCTACTGTTAAAAACGGCGACGTTTAGCCGCTCACCTCGAAGAGACTGGCACAACACGAGATGCTGCCAGGTGTGGCAGACCCCGGAGTAGCCGTTCTGCAAAGAATATAGCTGTTGTAGCCGAGGATGTCACGAAAGCGCCGTCGACATCGACCAAACGGCGTGCCACGCAAATGGGTATCAGTCGACGGTCTTTACAGCGAATTTTGGTACAAGATTTGAAGATGTTTCCGTACAAAGTCCAGACGGTGTATCAGCTGTTAGCTGCTGACCGCCAATCGCGTCTAACATACGCTCAATCTCTTAATCCTTAATCACCACCAAGAGGAAGATGATTTTTCATCAAAAATAATCATGAGTGATGAGGCCCATTTCCATCTTAGCGGGTACGTAAATAAGCAAAATTTACGCTTCTGGGGCACTGAAAATCCGCGTGTAACCCACTAAGAGCCATTACACCCGCTCAAAGTCACTGTATGGTGTGCTGTTTTCGCTGGGGGAGTCATCGGACTTTTTTCTTCGAAGACGTCGCGGGCCAAACGGTTACTGTGAATGGTGAGCGCTACAGAGCAATGATCAACGAGTTCTTTTTGCCGCAACTTGATGGATTGGGATTGGAAAACATGTGGTTCCAACAGGACGGTGCAACGGCACATACTGCACGTGCCACAACCGATATGCTGAGGGTTGCATTTCCCGGGCGCCTAATCTCCCGTTTTGGCGATTTGCACTGGCCAGCAAGATCGCCTGATTTGACCGCTCCAGACTTCTTTTTGTGGGGCTTTTTGAAGTCGCGGGTTTATGTCAACAAGCCTCAGACTCTTGCAGCTATTAAAGACAATATCCGTCAAGAATGTGAGGACCTATCGCCGGAAGTTTTGGCCAAAGTGATGGAAAATGCCATAAAAAGGGCTCAAATGGCAATCAACTGTGGCGGCGGCCATTTACATGACATCATATTCTCGACTTGATGTAAAAAAAATTAAAAGACCAAATAAAAATAATCCTCAAGAAGAATCAAAGTTTTTCATTTTTTTTTTTAATTACAGCCAAAAAACATCGCAAGGTTACTTTTGCGCCACCTTATAATCCGAACTGAGTGGGACTCTTGCCAACGGTGTTACTTTGCAACTGAGAAGTAGAGCTCTCTCTCGAAGGACTGAACTGGCACTCTACAAAACGCTCATCATTCCCGTCCTAATAACGGGTGATCAATCATGAGGTGCTTTTTTCAATAGTTAAAAAAAAAAAAAAAATATAAATTATGTTCAAAACCTTTATTTATCATTTGAAAGGACATTCTTTGACATTTACTTTTTGAATATGACTTCATTCAAATGTTGGCCGCAACTACGCTTAAGGTGGTCCATTCTGAAGGTCCAATTTTCAATCACTCGTTCGAGCATTTCGACTGGTATGTCGTGAATAACACGCGAAATGTTGGCTTCCAGAGCTTCAATCGTAGCTGGTTTATTAGCATAGACCTTGGACTTCACGAATCCCCAAACAAAAAAGTCCAAAGGTGTGATATCACAAGATCTTGGTGGCCAATTCACAGGTCCTAAACGAGAAATCAGCTGCTCTCCGAAATGACTTCTCAATAAAGTCATTGTTTCACGAGCTGTATGGCAAGTGGCTCCGTCTTGTTGAAACCAAATGTCGTAGAGATCATTAGATTCAATTTCAGGTAGCAAAAAGTCCGATATCATGGTACGGTAGCGAGCACCATTCACAGTTACGTTGCAGCCATCATCATTTTTGAAAAAATATGGACCGATGATTCCACCAGCCCATAAACCACACCAGACCGTTGTTTTCTCTGAGCGTAAAGGTAGCTCTTGAACCTGTTCTGGTTGCTCTTCATCCCAAATACGGCAATTTTGCTTATTGACGTAACCATTGAGCCAGAAATGCGCCTCATCGCTGAATAAAATTTTGCTCGAAAACAGCGGATCTTCTTCAATCTTTTCAAGAGCCCAATCAGCAAAACGGTGACGTGCAGGAAGGTCATTTGGCTTTAGTTCTTGTACGAGCTGTATTTTGTATGCTTTTAAATGAAGATCCTTCCGTAAAATTTACCAAGTTGTTCCATACGACAGTCGAAGTTGTTCTATTCGGTCGAGAATTATTCACCAATGAATATTCGGATTCAAATTTGTTGATGGTATGTCGAATAGTGTTTAAGGCAGGCCGATTATGTTGACCATAATGCGGTCTAAGCGCACGAAAAACATTTGTCACAGAACGCTGATTTTCATAATACAGTTGAACAATTCGTAGACGTTGTGCGGTGTGAGTCTTTCCATGATGAAATGCCAAACGCTGTTCAACAAATCCACGATGACAGTTTGCCACAACTCGCGCGCGATCTGTAAAAAAACGCAAATGAAAAAAACTCCTCTTAATTGATCACCCGTTACATATATGGTGCAGAAGCATGGACGAAGTCAACAGTGGATGAAAAAGTTTTGGGAGTCTTCGAGATAAAAATTCTGCGTTAGATCTTTGGCCCCCTCCGCATTAGTGAGGAGTACCACGCACGGTGGAACAGCGAGTAGTATGAACTAAATATGTAGGGACATGGACATAGTGTAAAAATGCAGCAGCTACACTGGCTTGGCCATGTCACCCGTATGAAAAAAGCCGCTCCAGCAAGGCGAATTTACGACGCGGTACCCCAAAAAGGAAGGCGTGGAAGAGTTAGACCACATCTCCATTGAAAAGACCAAGTGTTGCAGGACCTGTTTTCACTCAAGATTGCCAACTGGCACCAACGAGCAAAAGACAGAAACAGCGGGCGCGCTGTTTTGGAATCGGCTGAAACCGACACACAGTTGTAGCGCCACCAGCGTTGCCAACCATACCATTTTAATGGTATCTATACCATGAAACTGAGTCCCATACCATATACCATGATGTCTATCATGGTATCATGGTATAACATTTCTTCCTCAGGAGAAACGGAATGAATGATTTGGGAAACATTTTTTTTTCGATGCGTTTATTTAAAATTTTTATCTTAGTTTTTGGACAATTTTATCGATGACACGGCTTCAGTCCGTGACTGAATCATTTGTATACCGTTCGTTCGCAGCTACAATTGAAGTGATCAATCGGTTTATTCTATTCTATTTTGAATTGTTGTTAGCTATATTCTGTCCATGAAAGTAGAGGTGTAAGAATGGAAAGCTAGATACTAATCACATTCCGAGAGCGCCACAAAAATTCACTAGAACCTCCGGTCGATAAAATCACATCCGTCCAATTGAAAATTTCAACGAATCACGGGCAACGCGACGAGAATTCTACCAATCACAGAATTCCTTCCGATAGAGATGATTCTACTTTGTTCGTCTACCACAAAACCCACTCATGGTGTAACTTCAATTACTCGTTGTAACATTTTTCTGATACACGCCGACGCTCCGTTTGAAGTTTCTACACAATCTCACAGGAATTTTATGCATATAAATTGAAGGATTCAGAGTACGAGTAGAGTATTTTGCAGGTCATAACTCAGGTAAATATCGATGAATGACAATAACCTTTCTAGACTCACTGAAAAAATCACTGTAGGTGCCATGGAAGACGAAGAGGATACTCATCGTACTCCTCCCAAAAAAAAATCGAGAGTCGAGAAAAAGAAGACTAAAATCGTGCAAAGGTTCCGGGATGATTGGCTGGAGAAAGAGGAATTTAAGTTTTGGTTACAACGTGTACCTGGTAATCTGTGTAAATCCAGGTGTAAACTCTGTTGTCATGAGTATATAACTGACATATCAGTATTAAGGGCACATGGACAAACAGAGAAACACAGAGAAAAAGAAAAACCGCTGAAAGACAAGAGCATGAAGATGACACAGTTTGTTCAACGTGGGAGTGGCATAGAAGAACCTTTGAGCATAGCAGCAAAAAGCGCAGAAATTAGGATAGCTGCATTCTGTGCCGAGCACAATATTCCCTACGCATCATTAGACCACTTATCAGACTTGCTGAAATCATCTTTCTCTGACCCACAAAATTGTTCTCAAACGCACTAAAGGAACTGCCATTGTCAAAAATGTTATTGGTGAGACTGAGAAATGCAGGCTAGCGGAGAAGTTGAAAATAACTAAATTTAGTGTGTTAACGGACGAATCAACGGACATTTCAGCAACTAAGACAAGTTGTTTGCTGGCGAGATATTTCGATGAAGAAGAAGGTAAAATTGTGTCGAAATTTTGGGAATGTTCTTCTTCTTCCTTCAGTGGGTCCTTCCTAAATTTACTGGAGTCAACAAGTATTTCCAATCTGCTAAAGTTGTGATCACCGATCTGCATGAAGTAATGATTGACTTATACAAAACTCTCCTGTATAGCTTCATGAAGAGAAACTATGTCAATTCACGTCCATTGTCAGAAGTAGACCCAGAAGATAAAGTTCACTATCTGCCAATGGCAGAAATGTACTTGGGGGTACAGGTGTTGCTAGGACAGCAGAGCAGACAAGTCCAGGAGCGATTGGATTTACTGACACATTTTCGTGAGAAATGTCAAGCCTTTTTGATTTGTGCCTGTGTTCAGATCAAGAAGAGGTATGATTTTACAAATAGTTTTTTGGAAAATCTGAGAATTTTCAAGCCTAAAAACGCCTTATCCAGCATTGAACGAGAGAAAACGCCTTCGCTCATTCCACTCCTAGTCACGCTCCCCAGAGTTTGTGAACAAGAGAATTCTCAAGACGTGGATGACCAGTGGCGTCGGTTGTGCTCTTACCCCCTTGGCCAAGAGATCAAAACACTGGACACAGATGTATTTTGGGCAACATTATTATCTATACAGAACGAGGGAGGTGTGTACTTGTTCCAGAATTTGAGTCGATGCGTCTTGAGTATCCTATCGCTTCCTCATTCCAACGCCGACAGTGAAAGAGTTTTCTCCAAGGTCAACCTCATCAAGACTAAATTGAGGAATCGACTCATCGTACCCACCGTTCGAGGCACTTTATTAGCCAGCCAACACGTTCAAGCTAACGGAGGCTGTGCTGTATTCAAACCTTCCAAAGAGATGATATCAAGAATGACCAAAGACTCTCTTTATGATAAGCCGAAGGAAACTAGAAGTACAGCGGTTGACAGCGGGGAAGAGGATGGCGGAGATAATTCTATTTTCGAAGATGTCTGAATCGGATTCTATAGCTATTGAATAACTATTAATGTCATTGAGAAAAATTTATGTTGTTGAGAAGTTTATCATATAAAAAATTTGAATTTGCCTGAGGCACCTTGTTTTATCGGTGGATACCATTATTTTCCCTGAAATACCATCATTTCTCCCTCTCCATACCATGATCCGAGCGGTACGGGTTGGCAACGCTGGCGCCACATAAATAAGTAAGAGTCGGGTCGAATTGAAAGCTGATTTATTCAATGCCACGATGACTGCAGCAAGCCATAATTAACATGGGTTAATCCACAAAATATTGAAATGCTGACGTTAATTTTAATCGATTATTTTTATAAAATTTGTTAATTTCTTGTCTTTTAAAACGTTCACATATAAGTAAATGATCTACTTTTTCATGCTTAACTCCCAATCCGTAATTAAAAAGCAAGATTTCCCATACAAAATTTCTCTCCCGAAATCTGAGATTATAAAATAATCCTAGATTAGTACCACACATTTTTAAATACAACCCTGTGTTATCGATAATTACTTTTACGAATGTTAAGAGAAACGTAAAAGTAAAAACTAAATAAAATGGTCGAAGGCAATGAAAACAGGTTTGTAGACATAATTCTAATACCGTATTTCCCGGATATAAGCACCGAGGAAAATTCACCAGTTTCCGTGCTTATAAGCGGGGAGTGCCTTTATAGAAATCCCTCTTATAAGCACTGATTGTGCTTATATTGAAATCCCCAATCACTAGTGCCTCTAACAGAACAACAGAACTACTGAGAACTAATTTATTTAAAATAAATAATTACAAGTGTACAGAGATCAATACATTAACAGTTTTACTGAATTTTATATCACTTATTGGGTTCTACATACTTACATACATACATATGTGCATAAATGCACTGCATATGATGAATTCACAAATTCATTTACATATCATTTTTAAAAAAGTCTGTAATTTTCGACTGAATGTTTAATTTAGAGAGTTCGAAATAATACTTTTCAATATTATCGATCTCGAGCATAGATAGTATTAATGGAATCAATGACTTCCTTATGGCTTGGAATGCTATCTGCAACACTATTAGGAGGTTCATCATCGGACGGGTCTTCCATTATTGAATTTTGTCCTTGTATGGCCTCTGCGATTATATGCTCGTCGGTAGATTCCCCGTAGCAGGCAAGGTTGTTATCAATCCTAACGAAATTTCTGAACTCTTCTTGTTGTAGCTCACTAAATATTATTATGTTTTCCTGATCCAGTTCGTCGTCACCTTCCACGATCTCGGAATTTTCGGTGAAAAATTTGCACTATGTATAAATAAATAAAAAACAAATAATGTGTAAAAAAATAAGGATGGCCATACCTTTTAAAAAGTGTTAGATATAGTCTCGGGCTTTACCAACCACCAAGCACGATGTATCATTTGAATTGCGGTCACCAAGTTAATCGATTTCTTAAACTCTTAAATGCTTCTTCCACTCTCCACAGAAAGAATCTGCTTTCTTACAACAATTTGACGATAATAAGCTTTGAATGAGTGGATAATGCCTTGATCGAGCGGTTGTAAAATTGATGTCGTGTTAGCTGGAAGGTACTGGAGATCTACATTTTGTAAAGGCACTAGCTCATGGGGCGCGGCATTGTCGACGAATAAAATAACCTCTCTTTTCTGCAGTGTCATTTCATTGTCAAAAGATGTCAGTATCGATGGCCATATGTCTTGAGTCGTCCAAGCCTTACTTTGCGAAAAGTAATGAACTGGTAAAGTGACATTTTTAAAACAACGTGGATTTTTGGGTTTACCAATAACGAAAGCTTTTTTGTAGTCCCCAGATGTATTGCAAAGGAAGCAAACCGTCAACCGTTCTTTGCTTGATTTGTATCCTTTCGGTCGATCGTTATGCATGCTTAGAGTTGAGTTGGGCAGTGCCTTTAAACCACTTTCGTCGGCGTTGAAAATGTTCTCATTGCTGTAATTTTTTATTAAATCGGGAAGCATTTTAAATAAATCATTTGCACCCTCAACATTTGCTGATGCACTTTCTCCGTGAAGGTGTTTGACTGAAATTCCGTTCCGTTTTTGCCAGCGCCATAACCATCCGGTGGTGGCATTGAAATTCTTATTCATTTTAATAGACAATTGCGTTGCCTTTCCTTTTACCATGTTCCCAGATATGACAACGCCAGACGCACGCATTTGGTTGAACTAAATTGTTACCGCTCTATCTATCTCGGACGAATTGCTGCACCTATTCCGCTTTCTACGTATATTTCCCGAGTTACATTTTACGGCCAAACTGTGAACATTTATATTTTACACAAAGTTCATTTTTATTTGTGTTTTGCAGTTCTGAAAGAATTGCCTTTTTTTGCCCATACGTTAAACTTGTTCGCGTGCTCATTGTTTACATTGTACATACTTCAACAAGAAACTAGGGATGTGTGCGCTAGTTAAATTTATGAATAAAATCGATAAAAGTATGATTAGTAAAATGATTGACACAGTGCTTTTAAATAGAGTTAAAAGCCAAATAAATTCAAAACGTGTAGTAGAGGGTTTACAATATTTTTTTTTTATTCAGTGCTTATAAACGGGAAAATTACAAAAGTTGAGAAAGAATTAGGTGCTTTTAAGCGGGAAATGCTTATAAGCGGGGTGTTTATATCGTGATTTTTTGTGTACCTTGAAATAGGGGAATTTTTCTTACAATTTTCCTAGTGCTCATAACCGGGGAATGCTTATAATCGGGGTGCATATAAGCGGGGAATACTGTACATTTTTTGTTAAATATTATTAATTTCACAGAAAAAAAGCCTGTGTCCATAGACGCTTTGGCCTGTTATTGCTTATTACAAAATGTACTATCGAATTTCGCATGCGTATTGTTGCCATAATTTTTTGCAACCTCAGACGTCGTATACGGATTTCCTCGAGCTCTCTATTACTAGCAGCCAATTGCGCAATTAAATTGGCTATTATTTCTTCTTGTCTTTTCTTTATATCGTTAATAATAATTAATCAAACCATAAACTCCAAAATATTCGACCAAAGCAATTTCTATGAAGAAAGACCTTTCAAACCAATATTGACAGCTGAGTGCCAATTTTGCCATATGTGAACGGGTAGATTACTTTGTGGATTTATTGCATATGTGAACGTACTTTTAGGCCCTATCATTATTTCGTCCGGTGAAATTGTTTAGTTAATTTTTATGTTTATGTTAATTGTTAATTGTACTCAGTTTTTGGTTTTTTTTTTTTTGGTGTTTTTCGTTTTTAATGTTTATTAAAAATAAAAATAGCTAAAATTTCTGTAAGAAATGTAAAAAATACGCAGTTTTTGTTCACTTAATTTGGCATATTACTATTTCGTTGAGTGTTATTCGTTTTCGCTATTCTTCTTTAAGTTATTCGCTCGTTTCGATATTTAATTTGACAAAGATGCCACTCTCTATCAACTGAAAATAGAAGAGGACAGCTGTTTAGTGTTGATTAACATAAATTTGTGCATAGCACAATCGTTAATGCAAAGCGCGAATATTGTAGACAAAATAACAATAATCGAATCGTTCAAACGTAGAGAATCGCAGATGCCATAAAAAATAAATTTTGTTGTTTACGAAAATTTCGATTATACTTTTACAACAGTTATTTTCACGATGGATAATTTTAAAGTTAATTCATTCAAAAACAAGAATCATCCCCTTAGAAAATATAGTTGGGTGGTGAATGAGATTGTAGCTCTTTCACTTATCTGGAAAAAAATTAAAAAAAATTAGTAATCTGTACGAACAGAGTCTGAAAGAGTAATAAAATGTTGACGAAATTGCATGTCTTTTTCATTAGTTTTACGTAAAAAAGGTACGACGAAGGTAGTTTCAGCAAAAGCCGCTGGTGGGCTAGCATGTTGCCAAGCATGTTTTAGCAAAGTCATGAACCAGTCAATATTCGCTACTTTTTTGTGTTTACCAACACAAATTGGTTTCCAGATGTAAGAAAACAGCTGTTTTCAGTTCATAAGAGATTTTACTCGTAAACATTTTTTATTAATTTATCGCCATTTACCTGCTGAAGAATTCCTAATTGGTTAAGAAGAAAAGAAAACATTTACAGTGACAATTGTTCTTCAACAACGGGCAGCGAAATGGGTAACCAGCTGGTGGGTATAGCACCATCGCAAATTTACCCGATGGAACATTATTTTTCAGGTTCCGAATTTATTTTCGAATCAAAGTGAGTGTGTAACAACATTTTACGAAATAAAACATATTTATTAAACGAATATTTCGAGTAGTATGGGCAGCACACGATTCTTCAAAGTGGCCAAAGCTAAATCGGAAGAAGGTATCGTGGTGGTGAAGATATTCGTGAGACATGACCCTACATTGCCACTAGAGAATCACAAGGAACGCCTCGAATATATAAAGAAGGAACTATCCAATGCGGTGAACTGCTTACCATTCCAAAGAGTTGAGGTGAGTATCATAACCAAATTGCTAAAATCTGTGTATGAAATACTGCTAGCATAACACAACAACATTAGTAAATGATATGGCTGTACTCCGAGAAGAGTGTAGAGACGAGTAGTTGTGTCAAAAAAGTAGTGTTCAATAGATTACATTTCCCACAAGTTCCTAGTGGTAAGTGCCATTTAATATACCTGCCGACAGTGCTCCAGTGCTTTCGCGTTGCAGCACATTTTACTGTTTACAATGGACCTACGAAAGGTCTAAGTGTGTTATTGCGACCGCCACCCAGCATTAAATTATAAAAATTGCAAAATAAAATACCTCTCATTGCATCCAAAAAGGCAAAAGCTGACTTTATTGTCGGTGACGGCATCAGTTAGCGATTTTGTGTCGTTAACAAACAAAATTAATGGGAATAAAAATCCTAAAAAGTAAACAAAAACGGAACGAATTCAGTTTTATCGTAAAATTGAATGTAGAATTAATAATAACACCATTGACACTAACATGGTAATGATTGTACGGGTCAGGCTAAGGCTTTTGTGCACTGTGACCAGATTGATCTGTTGTGCGCCCCTAATTACTTAATTTTAATTATTTTGTATACCGAGGAATCGAACCAGCTCCTTAGGAGGGAGCAATTGTAGGTCTTGCTCGTCTAGTACGTACGAGCCTAGGACTCTGTGTCTCCTGTGGCTAACAAAAAAAACAGCAAAATACATGCGTTTGTGGTGTAATACGAGAGGTACCTTTAGAATATTGCTCCTTTGGCATTAGCAATTTTCAATTCTGCCTCTAAGACAATGCAGAAAACAGGCAGACTGGGTCACACCTAGAAGTCATATAGGTAAAAAAAGAGATGTTTCAACTGTAGTAATCAGGCATGTGATTCCACTTAATGCAAAATTAAAGCTGTGCTTCATATAGGATTTTATAAGATAACTGAAAAAAACAAATGCTCAATGTGGGAAAAGGAATTAAAGGAGAAAGAGGTTATCAAAACATACTACCCAGAAAATATGAATGGACAACCTTCCCAAAACTTTGCGAAAATAAAACAGAAACTAGAGACAAATTTCAAGAATGTAACAAACAAATTACTAAATTTAGATACAGTACAGTAGCAAAAAATGTAATGAAGGTTATACAACCAACTGTAAGGCACACAATTAACAATAAAGCAAAAAAGAATCAAGCAGTATACGATTTTCTACTAAATAAAGGTTGAACAATTTGGAGTTATCGGATTTCAAATTGAAATAAATCGGCGAAAATTCGCAATCTTTATAATTTTTTGAGTTTTTGAATGGTTCTTTCATGGCATTTATTTTTTAAAGATAATCCCTTTCTAATGTTAAGCGCAATTCTGCCCTCCGTAAACACTAATTTTGAATGACTCGTTGGAAGACTTCGGTCGGTATCGTGTGAATAACTTTAGTAATGTTGGCTTCCAATGTCCCATTCGGAGCTGGTTTATCCACAAAGCATTTAGACTTTACATACCCTTAAAAATAAAAGTCCAAAGGTGTGATATCACATGACCTTGGTGGCCAATCCACTGGTCCGAGACGAGAGGTAAATTGCTCACCGAAACGAATGACGTAGTAAATCCATTGTTTCACATGCTGTGTGGCAAGTAATGCCGTCTTGTTGAAACCAAATTTTGTGCAGATCACCCGCTTCAATTCTCGACATCTAAAAAGTCGTTTATCATGGCCCCCTGGCGTCCAATATTCACTATCACATTGGCGCCAGCCTCGTCTTTGAAGAAATATGGTGAATATTGAAAAAAATATATGTTTTTAGTTTGGCAGTAATCACGCGAGATGTGTCAAGAAACTCCTATTGAAGATAGAACCTCCAACCTGATCGATTTCGACTGGTGGACGACAAATTTTATTGTATCAAAAGCATATATTTTTAACAAATTTATGGACAAAAACAAATATGTATGCACATGCATGTTAAGTATAAAATTATCTACTTTTATAATGAGATACATATTAAAATAAAATAATTTATATAGCACTATAAAATTTTGTGTAAAAAAATCCAACCAAAATTAAAAATCGTCAAATACGAGCGAGTACTTTCGTCTGCCACCTCATAGGGTATTCGGCTACGGTATTCTGCCTGCTCATTTCGCGCGTATTCACACACTCGTCCAATCAGTCATTTTTCAGAGCTCAAAGAAGTAGTATGAGTGAAGATTGTGTTTTTTTTTTCTTTGTTGTATCTCACCAACACAATCTCAGTTTTTTCGTGAACAAACCACAGTCATGACCAATCAGTTAATTCTATTAAATTCGCTGAGAGCCGATTAACGGTCTGATATTGACCACACCGGTCTTTTTTCACCATGGCCTACTCAGTGCTTAATGCAAATCGAGACCGCACCTCCTTCGTGTCGATCTCGTTTTGTGGGCACGAGCAAAGACATCGCGCTCGCCAATTACAACTCGTCACGATGATTCTTTTCACCCCACCGACAAAAGTTGAGTGATTGTGGCTCTATCTTATCACTAACTCAATGCTTAAACCCATTTGCGCAACTTTTGGCAGAACTGACAAAAATTATAATGATTGCCTGATAATCAGGCATTTCAAAGCCAGAAATAGGGAAACATTGTGGAACCAAATTTTAAAGTACTCTATTTCTTCGGATAAATGTTCAAATTTCGTAAATTCAATGCATTAAAGATGTCAAGAAGTCATAAAACAAGCAGGAGGTGCTAGAAAATTCTACTTATCAATTTTTTGTGGCAAAACGTTTTGTTTCTAAAGGGTGAACAACTTAGAGGTATCGGATTTAAAATTGAAATAAAACAACGAAAATTCAAATTCATTTGGCAATCATTATAATTTTTGTGTAGAACCATTCATGACATTTATTTTTTAAACACCAATTTTGCATGTCTCGCTGGAGGACTTCGGCGGGTATATCGTGAATAACTTTAGTAATGTTGGTAGTACAGTATTTTTACATCCAAAAAAGGTTACAAATATATAAACACAGAATAAATTTTGTCCAAAAAAAATAATATTTATTTTAAACACAAAACCGGCCAAAATTTGTTATAGCCACTCAAACGGTTAAAATAAATTAATCCGACCAGGTTGGGTCACAGACGCCCAAGTTTAGTACGCTTGGAAAATTACCTTTATTAAATTCAAAGTAAAAAATGTGTGAAAATAATACGAAATTAAGAATCAATTTACTTTTGCTCGATTTGACCACCTCTGGCCTGACGGGTGCAGGGTTGGTTACACTTCGTGTGCCGAACCCTGTAGCTGAAACAATCTTCGCAGCAAAGCGTCAGCACAGCCTCGGCTATTTTATGGCATTGCTTCGCTTTCGTTGTGGCAGCTTCGAATTTCGCATCCAAATATAGCCGAAGTAAATGAAATGAAAAACTGAAAGTAAAGGCCGGCTAGAATTTTAATTAGGCAGCAAAGCAAAGAATATTTTCTTTTGTGCATATTAGGATATCCCAAAAAATCGTGTGCGTAGAGATAAATATGACTTATATATAATTCTTTTTTAGAGCCGTCCTATTGCATCCCGTTTCTTTAGAAGTCCCTTGCGGTGATTATCACAAGTCCTTGGAGATTCATCTAAAATCAATCGGACAAGAGAAATTAGTTTTATGAATAGATAATCTTGTGCCTGATCGCAGCTTTTTTTTCAAAATTAACAATATGGAGGCCCCAGGAAATATTTTTTAAATTTTCGACAAAAAAACCAACAATTGTTAAAAAAAAAAAATCGAAATTTAAAAAAAAAAAATCCTTCGATCGAACACGAATTTTTTATGTTTTCTAAAAGCAGTATAAATTTTATTGAAATCTACCGAGCTGTTTTTAAGTTACAGTGATCACCAGTTCAAAGAACATAGTTTTCAGAAAAACGCACTTAAAGTTTGCTATCGATTTATGGTAGAATTTGACCATGAATCAATTATTAAAGGTTTGCTCACCTGTGACATTAGAGTTTTGACACTCCCTTACAAAAGGTCGCATTTAAGAAGGGCGAAGAAAGCGGAAAAATTAAATACCTTTTTGGTAAAAATGGTAGCAAAAAATGTTTTGTTTTTACTTAAATTATCAATGGTACAAGCAGAAATGGCCAGAAATAATATTAGAAAAAGAGGTTATTAAGTTAAACCCAGATTATATTTTGTGAATTAATTTTTAAATTGGAAACTGGTCACGATGTTGGGAAGTTTTGCTAATATGACGCTATAATTTTACCTAATCATTATGGCCCTAATGAAAGCCTTTCAGAGAAGAAGCGAATTCATCATAAATTTAATTAACTAACAACAAGCTGTGAACATACTCACGCCTTGCTATGCCCACGTAAGTTTGGAGTTTTGACCACCAAGTCGAGATTATTCTTACATTTCTAACTACTTGACAAACTACCCCGGGCATGAAACACGAAATGATAGAAAATGTTGTTTATAATAGCGGAGGCTCTTCGACAGGCAATGGCACACCTCCGAGTGTATTTCTGCCATAAAAAAACTCCTCATAAAAAATCATCTGCCATCAGGAGGCTGTGATTAGTTACATATTGCTAAATGAGCTCTTGTTGTTACCTTATGTATGTTTAAAGTAACGTAGCAAGTACTTCCCCAACCTGTATTTGAAAGGCATCGGACTCAAATAGTCAAAACGTCCATCCTTCATGTTCATTGCCCTAAAAAGATACTTTATGATATCCTGATTTAAGCTGTATGGCAGTATGTTTTCCATATCGTTTTGGTTATTCACATACCGAGCAAGTGCTTACACACCCTTTTGAAAAAGAAATGTTTTTCCAACAAATTTTACTTTTCTTCCGCTTTTGCTAAAAATTTCTAGAGTTAGCAACCCAGTGTCTTGCTAAGGGAGCCGATTTGTCAAGAGGAAATGAGAAAGCTGCTTACTGAGCAAACCTTTTATTATTGAACCATGGTATTTGACCAGACCCTTATGTTGAGTTATACGAATTATTTATCTACTTACATTGTGTCATCTATTCCTGGGCCATATATCATAATAGTTCTTCAGCCGTCACAGCAGCTTCCAAAATATCGATTTGCTGTTGCCTACGTAGCATAACAATAAAACCCGAGAAGTCGGTTGCTTACAGCTGCTGCTAGCTACTTGCTCTCGAACGCTCCTGAGCGCCCGATCGCCCTTTGTTAATTGTTGAATAACTCGAAAAGTATTTGTCGGTTTGACTTCAAATTTTCACACAATATTTTTAAGATATTATACTTTAAGAAAATGCCAAGAACAAAAATCCAATTTTTTGAAAATTCTGACTACCCCTAACCCCTTAACTAGACAGCTGCCGTATACAAACAGAAAAACATTGGCGCACGTAAGGCTCAAAATAAAAATTTCTTTCACTCAAAATCATTTTTTTTTTTATTTAGGAATTCTTCAAAAACAAAATTGGATGATTAATTTTGTGCCACCTTGTACTATATGCACACGCACGTTTATAACTTAAATTTATAAAATGTTTCTTTATTAGCTCACTGATAAGGCAGCGTACATCGTCCGCGAGTATGTAAAGCACAGCTTATATGATCGGGTTTCTACACGACCTTTCCTAACAACGCTCGAAAAAAAATGGATAACTTTTCAAATACTTTGCGCATTGAATCAGTGTCACAAACAAAAAATTTGTCATGGCGATATAAAGGTTAGTACAGAAGAATATTACAGAAAAAAAAAAAAATATACCAAACAAATTTTTTTGAATAACAGTTGGAAAACATATTGATTACGTCATGGAATTGGGTGTTGCTGTCGGATTTTGCGTCCTTCAAGCCCACTTATCTGCCCGAAGACAACCCCGCAGATTATACATATTTCTTCGATACCAGCAGGCGACGTACTTGCTATATTGCGCCCGAGCGTTTTGTGAAAACCTTCTCATCGGATGATGCCGAAGGTTATGGCGCCATGCTACCCACTGATTCGCTTATACGTTTGGGGCCCTATATATCCGATAATACTCTGACGCCCGCCATGGACATATTCTCTGCAGGGTAAGCTTACTTCGCTTTACGGTAAGCTGTAATACAACGATGAAACATTTATTTTTAGTTGCGCACTATTGGAACTATGGACTGAGGGTACAGCACCGTTCGAACTCTCGCAGCTACTTGCCTACCGGAGCGGTGATAATGAATTGGTGACGAAGCATTTGGAAAGTATAGAAAATGAGCACCTGCGCACGCTACTCTCTTCTATGATTAACCTTAATCCCATGTGCAGAAAAAGTGCGGAAGATTATTTAGATGGAGAGCGCGGACGTCTATTTCCCGAATATTTTTACTCTTTTCTACAATCGTATTTGCAAATGTTTTCATCGTTGCCAATAATGTCACCAGATGATAAAATTTTACGTTTACATTCCGATATTGGCCATTGTATTAAAGTATTAACTAATGCCACTGATTTAACGCCGGATGAAAATGACGTGGAAAAAGCTGAACAGGCCGAAAAAAAGGATGAGTTGAGCCAACGTTTGCCTACTGAACAGGATGGTCTAATTTTAATAATCACCGTTGTTACCTCTTGTATCCGGGGCTTAAAGCAATCGAATACACAAATTTGTTCGCTAGAAATACTACAAAAACTATGCAGGTATACAACATCAGATACCATATTGGATCGCATACTGCCTTACATTGTAAGTATAGTAACGCTCTTATGAAACCTGAAGGGTCTTACGAAAGACGCGCCTAGATGTTGTTTCTATATTCTTTCAGGTTTATCTAATTTTTTTTTTAACCTTTTAGTGCCAGGCGAAAATGAGGTGCCTAGGGGAGACTAACCGGCCGAATTTCGAAAATGCTCATAAAAACCAAACATGAAAAAAACTAGGGTCTGTCAGATTCACACACGGTAGAAGTGAAACTTCTAAGTTGGTTGTTCCATGCATGGGAGCCCCGGTTTAGATCTCTCCCCCCTCTCTCGTGTTAAATTCAGGTTTTCATATTTTTTTTTCTATATCACTCCACATAAATTTGTACTATTTATTTTTGTCCTTATTAGCTTCAAATTTGACACTTGGGTGCAGTGTTGCACTTGACGCTGACATTTCTTTGCACTTCCAATGGTATTTTTGCCTACTTTTGGCGCGTTAATCAATTTGCTTTGATCACCGAAACGGTTGAAATGTCATTTTACAACCTTCTACTTCAACTGTCGTCACTCGTTTGGCAAACGCACTCATTGTATCGCTTCGTCTCCTCCATACCTACTATCTATTTACTTCACAGCAGTTTCTTATTGCTTTCCCGCTTACACACATTCAATCGGCGCTTTATCTGATACTCACACACAGCACTCATTTGCACGGGCTATGGCTATCTATAATACCTGTTGTCGGTTGTCGATTGTCGGTTGCCTGCATGTCGCCAGTCTACTTCAATGCTTACTTGTGTGCTATATACATTTCAGTTCATATTATTTCGAAATTATTCGCTACAGGGTGTGCTAGAGACGTTTGGATTTTTGCACTGGTTTATCTTCTAGAAGAAGAAGGCCAGACGAAGTATTTCGTTGTGTAACTAAGTACAGCGCACATCACATCGTTCAGCGCTTGCGATGCGAGAGAGCGAATAGGCGAGAGTGGGAAGGAGCAGCTGCTCCTTGGCCCCGCCCATTTGACGGATTTCGGTAACGCTCCGAACTTACCGTTTCACTCGCCTATTTTCAATCTGCCTTGGGGCCCCCGACGCGCCTAAAGAAGTTTCACTTCAACAATATTTACATGATTTTAAAAGCAGTATATTAATACGGCGGCGGCAGCCGTTGCCGAATAGATTGGTGCGTGACTACGATTCGGAAATCAAAGAGAACGTAGGTTCGAATCTCGGTGAAACACCAAAATGAAGAAAAGTTTTTTCTAATAGCGGTCGCCCCTTGGCAGGCAATGGGAAACCTCCGAGTGTATTTCTGCCATGAAAAAGCTCTTCATAAAAAACCCATTGCCGATCAAAATCGGCTTAAAACTGTAGGTCCCTCCATTTGTGAAATAGTAGCAAGACGCACACCACAAATATGACTAGGAGCTCAGCCAAACACCCATATTGGCTTATTTACATAGACTTTACTTTTTAAAAAACCTCACAAAAAGTAGTCTAGTGGAGTTAGATCGCATAATCTAGGAGGTGGCCAGTTTGTGTCACCATTACTGAAAATTAATCAATCGTCTATTTCTATTTTTTCAAGCTCAGGTCACAAAAAATGTTCAATCAGTTGTCTATAGTGATGTCCATTGACAGTAAAGCTCTTGCGTTTTCATCTTCGAAAAAAAGCGGGCCAATTATTCCACACCAAACTGTGCATTTTGTTGGATATTATGATTTTTCTGAAATTACTCGGGTATTTTCTGCTCCCCAGATGTGGTAATTTTGTTTGTTAACAAATCCATCTAGCGTGAAATGAGCTTTATCACTAAAGATAATTTGGCATGAAAAACCAGCCATGTTCAAAGAGTAAATTCAGGAAATTGCTGCATTAAAAAAGATCTACCAGCATCAATTCTTGTTATTTGAATTTCGTAAGGATGCAAATGTAAATCCTTGTGGTAAAATCCGCCTTTTTCTATCCTCGATGGAACCAGTTTCTTCAACCTTTGTATTGTCGACTCATTCGGAAGCTTATTTTCACCAAAAAAATCACGAATTTTGCTATATTTTCTTCTTAGGGATCGACCATTTTCATAATAAATCAATTCTTGTTATGTCAGTTTCGAAGGGATGCAAATGTAAATCATTGTGTAAAATCCGCCCTTTTCTATTCTCGACAGAATCAGTTTCTTCAAATTGTTTCACCAACCTTTGAATTGCCGACTCATTCGGAAGCTTATTTTCACCAAAAAAATCACGAATTTTGCTATATTTTCTTCTTAAAGATCGACCATTTTCATAATAAATTTCAATGATTTTAAGGCGCTCTTCTATCGTGTAAAATTGTGCATCTGTCTACTTAAGAAATGTCAAAGATGACATCGAAAAAAGGTACCATCTAGAAGTTAGTCACTACTGACTTCTAGCCGCCACTTTTGAAAGACCCTTTACAATGTTTCACTATCAACAAATGTGTCTTTTTTTTAATAAAATTTATTATCTGCTAAATTTTAACCAAATTCGAATTTCATCTTTTTAGCTGTACCTCGCACAAAACTTTTCCGAAAAAGTTCAAGTGGAAGCAATTGAAACCTTAACCGCTTGCCTCAGTATGGTCAAACAAATACCGCTCAGCGATGCGAATGTTTTTCCCGAGTACATTTTACCCTCCATATCAAAATTATCCAGCGAACCGAGCGCCGTTATTGTACGCATGGCATTTGCACGCAATATTGGTAAGTGAAATATATTACAAATAATTTACCATGCTCTCCATTTCACGACGAATCTACGTTAGCGGAACGACACAGATTTGTAACCGACAACGGACTATCACTTCAACAAGTTTCCTAAAAAGTGTTATACTGTTATAAACCACAAATTCTATTTATTAAATTTCATTATTTTCATTTAAAGCCAAACTAGCAAAAATCGCTATTTACTTTTTGGAAGAGACGCAACGCAATGCACCAAACGACATGCCTGCGCGTAGGTACGAGGCCGAATTGAATGCCTTGCATGACATAATACAACAAAACGTGCTGAGCCTCTTAACCGATTCGAAAGCGGTCGTCAAGCAAACACTCATGGAGTCAGGCATTTGTGATTTGTGCGGCTTCTTTGGCAAAGAGAAAGGTTTGTTGTTTGCAACGCATTACAATTTGTATAAAAATTTATTCATTTTTTTCTCGCTTATTTCCTCAGCTAATGATATAATACTCTCACACATAATGACATTCCTTAATGATGATGACAAAAATTTACGCGGCTCTTTCTATGACAATATTGCCGGCGTTGCTGGCTATGTTGGTTGGCAGGCGTCCGATATACTCGTACCGCTATTGCACCAGGGTTTTACGGATCGTGAGGAGTTCGTCATTAGCAAGGCGATACGTGCTATTACCATACTCATCGAATTGGGTCATATAAAGAAGCCTACAATCACTGAGATTATTAAGGAAACCGCTTGTTATTTATGTCATCCCAACTTGTGGATACGCCATGAAATTTGTGGCATGATCTCGACAGCGGCGCGCACTTTGAGTGCCATAGATGTGCAAGTCAAGATAATACCTGCAATACGGAAATTCCTGAAAATGCCATTAATACAAGTGGAGAAGCCAGATTTGCTATTGGATTGCTTGCAGCCACCGATTCCCCAACAAATTTACGATAGCGTATTGAGGTTGCTTAATGAGTTTTATTTTTTAATTAATTATAATCAAGCAGGCATATGTTTATCCTAATAACCATTTTAGATTTCACGACATTCAGATGTTCTTAAATGAATTAGAAAGTCGCGCACAAGCACGCAATAATCCAACACAAGCAATGGTGGCGCAACAGGATGAATCCAGCCAAGCATTACGAAATGTGAGTTTCGCTGCTACTAGCAGGAACAATTTTTTTTTTGTATATATTTATATATGTATATTTTTTTTGTTTTTTTAATTATCTTTTTTTTTATTAATTTTTTTATTTTTTTATTATTAATAATTTTTTTTTTTTTGCATTGCATTAATTTCATAAATTTTAAAATTTCGTAGTTTTTTGCGTGGTTTGCTTAATGCTACGTATGAGATTATTTTATACAATATTTTCTTTAATATAATCTTCTATATATAGTGTGTTTTTTTTAGAGGTTAGGTTTTCAAGATGAAATAAAACGTATATAATTTAATGTTATGGCCAAGAATTTAGCTTTATTATAAAGATAAGGGTTTGCCATTATGTTTTAAAAATGATACCCATTCAACCAAAAGTGAGCTTCATCGCTGAACAAAATTTTCTTCGATGCGTCGCGCGAACCGAACCATTATTTTCGTAATAAATTTGCACGATTTGCAAACGTTGTTCAGGTGTAAGTCTATTCATTATGAAATGGCAAACCAAACTGAGCATAAATCAAGTGACAGCTGACAAAAAGACCATCTACGAAAAAAGTAGTGCCAACTTGAAAACCTAACCTCTAAAAAAAACACCCTATACTTAGACTTGCCATAAGTTCTGTGACAAATTTTACAATGCATATGGCGCGAACAAATTAGCAGGAAAAAATGTCGTTATTTTTGCTTGTGCTAGTATGCATTGTTTACCCATAAATGATAGTCAGTTTCGTGGCAAATTTCGCTTGTTAACAATGGAGTCGGGAGCTAAGGAAAATTCATTCCAAAAATGTGGTAAAAGTGCAAATGAGATTTCGAGAATGTTTGTTTATCGCACGATCAAACGTTTTTCACAAACGCCTGAAGTGACAGACAGAAGAAGAAGTGGTCGTCCTCGAGTGGTTCGAACGAGTGCAGCCATAAAATCCGTTCGAGAAAGAATTCGCAGAGGGCAGAAAATCATGTCCAGGGAAATGAATGTAACGACCAGATCCATGTCAAGACTAATTAGAGATGTTCTCTCTCCACATGAAAGCCTTCCGTCGCCCAACTGGTCATCTTTTGACAACGCGCTTGAAGAAAATTAGACTCAACAGATGCAAGCTCTCGATGGCAAGCGGTCAACGGCCATGAAAATATTCTTTTCACGGATGAGACAATGTTCACTGTGGAAGAATTGTTTAATAAGCAAAACGACAAAATCTATGCTAAAACTTCTAAAGACGTAAAAATGTTGTTCCAAGGGCCAAATGTTGTTCAGTGTGGCCACCAACCAACCTCCGTAATGGTTTGGTGAGGAGTAGCCTGCAAAAAAGTGGTTAAGACCGGGGCAAAAGTGGACCAGAAGGATGCCTTAGAAGGCGTGAGGTGTAGCAGTTGAGTAGTAAGTACGCTCTTCAATGGAGGATGTTGAATTTTTGAAAAAGATCCATAAGTCAAAAACCACCCAGCAGTGGTCAAAAAACAATATTCCTGGGTTCAGAAGATTGACCGTCTGAAAGTCCAGATCTGAATCCATTGGACTACTTGGGGAACTGGGCTTGGAGAGCATGGCCTGTCGAAGAGCTCACAGAAATTTGGAGAGTCTCAAACAAACTTTGGATCGAGCAGCGACGTTAGTATCCATGAAAACCGTGCGTGCTACAATAGCCGAATGGCTTAATCGTTTGAGGACTTGTGTAAATGGTGACCATTTCGAAAGAAAATTATCTTTTTTTTTTTTTAATATTTACATGATTAAATCAAACTAGGATAGGTTAGGTTAGGTTGAAGCGGTTGCCCTGTGGGACACACTTGGGCTCATAGCCCATTGTGATGCCGCGTGGGGAGCTTTCCCTATTTCTCCTAAAACCATTGTGTGCTTTTCAAAAATTTTAGAATATCTCCTAACTATCTACTTCTAATTGAAAGGGAAGCTCGCTCGAGTGCCTTAAGATTAAAAGGTATATCTGAACTTAAAAGTGGGGATATGAAAGGACATTTAAAGATCTTGAAAGACTTCCTACATAGTCCCATTCTTCATAGGGATGATATACTATCACCCAAACCAATACTCTTCAGGAACTTCCAAGTTATAATTAATGAACGAACAGACTGGAGAACTAACTCTATCACTTTCAAACCTGGCTCCCAGCTATGGTTTACTGATAGGTCCAAATTGGAAAATGGTAGAACAGGGGCAGGAATCAATGGGCCCAAATTCAAAAAATCGATTCCGATGGGATCCTACCCAACAATATTCCAGGCAGAAATACATGCCATTGAAATATGTGTGAGAGAATGCCTTAGCAGGAAAATGAGAGGTACTCACATCTACATACTTTCAGATAGCCAAGCGGCTCTAAAAGCCCTTCTATCAACAACTATCACCTCTAAATTGGTAAATGATTGCCTAAACCTTCTAAACACGTTAGGAAACGTCAACATAGTAACACTATGCTGGATTCCGGGACATGAAGGACATGAGGGAAATGAAATGGCTGATGACCTTGCAAAACAAGGAGCAAATATGCAACTTACTGGTCCTGAGCCTTTCTGTGGACTGACAAAAGGCCACATTAATGAATTCCTTAGGAAATGGGAAGAAAGAAAACTTGCCGCACACTGGCTAAACTGTGCCGGTCAGCGTCAAGCCAAACTATTCCTAAGTTCCAACAAAGGAATATCTGACAAACTTCTCCCACTAAACAGAGTAGATCTGCGTCTTTTAACAGGATACCTTACAGGTCACTGCAGCCTGAGGTACCATCTAAATAATATTGGTCTATCCGAAACCAATGTCTGCCGCTTTTGCGAAATGGACATAGAAAGCTCAGAACATGTGCTTTGTGAATGTCCTGCGTTGGGCAGACAGAGACTTCATCACCTTGGTGGTATCGTAGTATCTCCATGCAATCTTTGGAGCAACAAACCCAAAATTGTACTAAAATTTTTAAAAAGCCTAAAACTCTAGGGTTACAAAATAGGCCTTTCACAATAGATCAGCTCTGGTCGCAGTGCGTAATGGCCTTCTAATAATAATAATAACTATCTACCTTACGTCATTAAAAAAAAAGTATTATATTTTCATATCTATAACGGCCTTAACTTGTAACAGAACTTATGGCTGAACTAAATTACTAAAAAAATGTAATATTTCTTTCGCTTTTAATAGTGTTTTCCGCAAAACAAAAGCTTTATTGTAAGAATCTTTTTTTGTTTTTTGCTCTTTTTATTCCAGCTTTTCTGCCGGTTGGGCTCGGAAGGTCTCAATGAATTGGTTGAAATGCAGCTGCTCGCTTTCAAGGCGTACTTATTGAAATTAAAACATAAATCCCAGCAAGAAGCGGATGAGCCGTCGTCCGGACGTATAGTGATCAACCGCAAATATGTGCAATGCCACGAATATCCGCTCGCTGAAAAGCTAAACAAATCGCCACAGGAAACACGTATGCTATTTTTTCTAATCATTATCTAACTTCTGTAGATTAGTCTAACAATGTGTAATTTTTGATGCACTGCACATTCAGGCGCAACCGAAGGCGGTCTGACCGCTACTGCGTCTCCTGCATCGGATGTAGTTGTTTCGCCACTTGGCGGTGCTGCTGGTAGCCCACCGACGGGCATTACATTAGTGGGCGCTACGGCTCAACAGCCAAACACAACAGTGAACGCTGCCACTTCACTCGGAGAGTATACAATGCCGGAACGTAACTATTGGCAGGGTATGCTCATCCAAACTTGTATTAAACATTTATTGACAAACTCGAACGAGTTACGAGTATACGAGTTGTTGTAGAATATGTGTAGTAGAATAGTAATTCATTTAATATTTTTTTCGCTTCTGCAGAACGTTCTTCGGAGTGTCTCAAAGATTTAGACGCACTACGAATTTCGTTTAAGAATCGTTACAGTACGCTTGCGTTTTCCCAGCACAGCCACAATGAGATACTAAACTCAACATATCCGCAAGGTTGGTCTTTAAATGGCACCATGATAGCTCATCTGCACGAACATGCCGAATCGGTTATTAGAATGACGTCGTTAAGACCGAACGGCGCTATTTTCGCTAGTGGCAGCGTTGATGGCACAGTGCGGCTGTGGGATTGTAATAAATTGAATGGTAATCAGGGTATCAACAGATCACGCCAAGTGTATTCAGCAAATACACCCATTTACTCGCTGGTTGCTTGCGATGGTGGCCAGTCTCTGGCAGTTGGTGGCAAAGATGGCAGTCTGTTAATTATGCGTATTGATAGGAATTCATCGAAAATGGCGCTACAACAAGCTTTACATCTCGATGAAGGGTAAATTGCATGTCCATATAATAAAATGTACTGAATTGTAATATTGAATTTTTATTGCATCTGCCTGTTGTAGCGAGAAAAGCGATGGACCCGTTGTTGATATGCAAACCTATGACCAAAGTGTTATCATCTATGCCACGGTGTATGGCGCCATCGTTGGTTGGGATACGCGCGTACAAAAGCCCGTTTGGCGTTTGGAGAATGAACTGCAGCATGGAGTTATAACAACAATATGCGTTGATCCGGCTGGTTCGTGGTTGGCTACCGGCACGAGTGGAGGCAAGCATATTTGCTGGGACTTACGCTTTCAGCTGCCCATCGCTGAAATTAAGCACCCAACTGGCTCGCGCATACGCAAAGTTACATGCCATCCCACAGAGCCTTCATACTTAATTTCAGCCTCACAGTCGAATAATGAAGTCTCTATATGGAATGTTGAAACAGGTCATCGCCAAACAGTATTGTGGGCCAGCTCTGCATCTCTGCTGTCGAACACTCAAATGGTAATTTAAATTAACTTTAGTCTACACAAATATTCAATATAATCGATTAAATGCACGTCTTCCCTCTAGAGCGAAACGTCAACTTCATGTGGTATCTTAAGCGGCGTAGTGGACAAAACACCGTTCATATTGACTGGCAGCTCAGATCAACGTATACGTTATTGGGATCTGAACGAGCCTAAGAATTCATCATTGAAAGTGCCTGCTGCCAAAGACAATATGGAAAACATTTCATTCAACTATGAGTACGTAATTTGTAGTCACGTCCGAATGTTAGCTAAAATGATATATACTCCGCTTTATTTACAGTTCCCAAATGATTGACGGAAGTCAAGTAATTTTCGAACAAACAGTCTCATTGAGTAATTCATCGGATTTGAATTCAGCCAGCTGTTCACTGGAGGAAAAGCCTCGTTCCGGTCCAGATATGCCGTCGTCAAGTCACCACGATGCGATCACTGATTTATTGATGTGTAAAACGGACAAAGGGCAAATTTATGTTGCATCTGCTGCCCGCGATGGTGTTATAAAGTTGTGGAAGTAGATAAATATTTATTATGATTATTATATATGTATAAGCTTAAAATATTTTATATAAATGTATGTGTATGTAGGTGCATATATGTCTGTGATTCGTCATTTTTCATTTCAAATGCACCTTGTGTTTTATGCCTACTTTAGTGTTATATATAAAGCTTTCTGTAAAAACGCCAGGAATTCTGAACATTTTGTATTTCATTATAATTTTTAATCATAAAAATGCATGCATGTGTAAAAATAATCGTATATGTATGTATGAGGAATATTTAATAAAATTATACTAGTAACCAAAATACTCGTGCAATTGCAATCAACCTGCTATAGTACAATATCCAGAACGTAATTGTGCCAACAAAGCATATGATGCTAATCTAAAATTGCTAAACGTCAACGACACCGTTGGACTTCTTTCTTAGGGGTTATTTGAAAGAAAAGGTGTACGTCCATAAGCCAGCAACAATTCAAGAGCTAAAGGATGAGATAATTCGGCACATTAACGACATCGAACCTCAATTATGTCTCAGCGTCATGGAAAATTTGGACCATCGGGAGGAGGTGTGCCGGCGAGGCCGCGGCGGCCATTTGGTCGACATTTTATTCCATACGAATATTATCATAATAAAGAGAAATGACAATAATTTCCTAAAAAAATGTATTTTATTCAAAATCAACACCGGCCCTTGAAACCTGTGCTTAAATATGGCTGTGAACTGTGGACGCTGAAAACAAACGAGACAAAACAGCTAATGTGCTTCGAAATAAAAGTGTTCCGAAAGATCTATGGCCCGCTTAGACTGGCAATGGCACTTATCGCATTAGGCACAACGCCGAACTCGAAGACATGGTTAAGAAAGACGTTATAATAAGATTTATTAAGTATCAACGACTTAGATAGCTGGGACATGTGGCTAGAATGCCAAGGGAGCGATCAACGAGAAAGGCACTATATCTTCGCCCAATTGGAGAAAGAAGAAGGGGACGCCCGAGGAAAAGGAGGCTAGAAGATGTGGAAGCTGATCTTAGGAGAGTGCGCGTGCAATGTTGGAGGGAAGTGGCTGTAAATCGAGGTTGATGGCAAGAAGCTGTGAAGGAAGCAATGGTCCACCAATGACTGTGACGCTAAGAAGAAGAAGAATTGTGCCAAAATACGGCATAACTAACGAAACAGCTGAGGCGATTAGGTGCTGGGCTGCAATTGATGATGGTTGTACTCCGAAAACGACTTTCGGCGCATGAGAGTTCAAGAAGGTGGTAAGACTATATTCCAGCAGGCAACTGATTTTCAATTATGAACAGTACAGCAATTGTAAGTCCAAATTGTAACCAATTTACCAAAAAAAAATTGAATTATTATTTATCTCTGTCTTGCAACCCTTTACTGTGAGAAAATGAAATGACAAAAAAAAAGAAAAATATTGATATCAAATAAAAAACAAAACAACAGGGGATAAAAAATTCTAGAATAAGATTTATATTATAACATTTTTATTTCCTTTACCAGCTTGCAATAACCATGGTAAGAATTCAGAAGGTGTAGCCAACATCAGGCCATTAGCAGGCTCTCAGCGAATTTGAAAGCATTAGCAAATCGGCTGACGTCACCGAGGTCATGACAGCGGTTTGTTTGCGAAAAAACAGATTGTGTTGGTGATATACGAAAAAATCAATAGTCTTCGCCCATGTTGCTTCGTAGCCGTCTGAACAACAAGTGATAGAACTAGTGTGAATACATGTGAAATGAGAGTGCAGAAGTCAGCTGCCGAATCCCCAAGAAACATGGCAGCCTCAGAATTTTCTTTTTCATCATAACTAAATAGCAAGCCTGGTAATATAACATCCTTGGCAGAATTCGGCTGCCGAGTACCCGATGACGTAACAATCCAAGTTAGGTTAGGTGGTGTTGCTTGATCTGTAAAAACATCTCACTTGGGCCCCTAGGGTTCATTGTGTTACAAGGCTATGTATCTGGAGTCAAAGAAATAATTTTATATAATTCAACAGTAATAAAAAGAAGATTTAAAAGAAAACAAATAAAAAAGCTGTAAAATGCTGTAAACAAAAATATAAATAAAAATTAATTTTTGAAGTATATGTACCTTTATATGACTTCCACAGGTGTAAAGTTGTAACATCACGACAGCAGTATGCCACTTTGTTGAAGCTAATAAAGGCGAAATCAATCATGGCCTTGATACTGTAGTAGCCTTTCCGGTTGTAGTAGAGAAATTTTTCTTTAGTGGGGGAAATAACTTTTATGTGACACAAAATTATGCCAGGAGATCTATATTTGTGATAGAATTCCATCTTGCTTTGCCGTTTTTCATTGGCACTCATATCGAGATTTACCCACTGAGGACACAATCGTATTTGTAGTGACGCCAATACGTCTTTTAGTACATAGCTAAATGTCGACTGACCCATTGGCACATCGAAATCTTTGCCAACTCCGTGCTGATAACCTGCTTCCAAGAAACCGTAAAACAGAGAATAGTCGGAGAACTGGAGTTACGAACGACGACCTCCCTGACCTTGCGCTGTCTTCATCGAAACGCAAAACGTATGTAAATGCAGCTTTATTTAGCCGGTAATTTTTGATAAAACTGTTTTAAACCGTATTTAAGTAAACTTTTTCTTTAACAAAACGGCGAGCACTTACATTGGTTCGTCCATATCGAGAGGATTGCTGGATCTCTCCATACTTTTCGCTCAATTCTGAGACTACGTTTGCTTCTCTCACTTTCCTTCTCCATTAACCCAACTGCACATGTCAACGAATACATTTTAATTTGAAAATTCAGCTAACTTGGCAAAAAACTTAAAGATTATTTGCTAAATTGTCTTGATTACATTGAAGGGAGTTGTTGTCGAAATATCAAAATTTAACATTTGAGTTGGCAGAACTTTTTTCGTGTTCACATGGAACCCACGATTGCAATTTTTTCGTATTCGTAGTAGACATTCGTATTCGAAGATTTTCCACGACGGATTCTATGATAGGGCTGATTGTTTTTCGGCATAGCAGATTGGCCACGCCTGGTAATCTATCATCCTTCTCCAATAACTACCCATGAGCTGCATTTTGTTGCAAGGGTCAAAAACTGCTTATACGTTGAAGAATTAGAAAATTATCCTTCCATTTTTCTGAACAAAGTCAGGCTCCATTCATTCAATTCAATGGGAAAGTTTAATATATCTCTTATAAACTAAAATAATTCGTTAAAGTTAAATTTGCGATGACACATAAATCCCGGTAGTTAACTAGAACCAAGTTACAAGGTGTAAACTTCGATAGTTTGCTTCTTTTCTTGTCGCATTAGTACTTGGTGAAAAGATAAAGAATCGTTGCTGACGACATTTAAAGTAATCGGTCAGCGGCCCATCTAACTATGTAGCGCCCAACTACTCGCCGGGAACCAGTGATAAAACGCAGTTGATAAAGCTCCAAGCAGACTAAAATGCTGGTGTGTCATCGACTTCACTTCCACTGATAGTTTCGTCTCCTTCGTCCAGATGCTAAAGAGGATCGATCGCCGACTGAAAGTTGAAGGTTCCGTCCAGTGAAGAAGCGAGAAAGTCTGGAATGGCAACCATTCACTTTTGAACACAAGCCATCGATGTCATAACCGGACGCCCATATCGAACAATCGTCAACGTGTGAGATCAAAGAAACTCCCTCTGGTGGTTGAGAAAATTTCGGACTATAGAAGTTCAAAAGCAAAGAAGAAAGGACTCCATCGTGCAGTACCACCGTCTTTATCGTCATCTGTTTAGAGATTTGGTATCGAAGAAAATCAAAATGTTTGAGTGCCACCCGGACATCAAGCTTCCACTTGCGTCCAGTGTAATGCAAATAGCTCACAGATTTCTAGCTAATTTTCAGCTTCTGGTCAATGGTTACTAGTTCGATACCAGAATCTCCGACGTCTTTGGAGGATTAGCTTACAAGAGATCGAAAATGTTACAATCAACGCTTTACTATTGCATTCGATAAACAGCAATATTTTTTTCCGACACTTGCTTCGACTTTTCACCTTCTTCGTAGTGACACTCAAGGCTGTATCGAAACTTGCTTAGGTCATAGTTGATCTAATAAAAAAATGGGTACATTTTTTAAAAGATATACGCGAATCTTGGATTTTCCATAGGCCACGATCCAGTGGTGAAACAAGTTGTTGTTGTTGTAGCAGTAACTTTGCCCTGTCAGTGTAGTGTGATCACCGGTCGTCTTCGTCTATCTCATCTAACGGTAGGCCAAGGAAACTTGCTGTTTCGACAGGTTGGGTCCAGAGGTAGGTAGAGGGGTGTTAGATGAGTGGGTTTGATGGAGCATGTGAAAAGGTGGTTAGTGTTGATGTTGTTGTTGTAGTAGCATACATACGGGGAATGCTGCTGGAGTGACAGTCCTTGGCCGGATATAAATCCGGGTCGTTTCGGTCACGTAGAACCGACTCTCGTGGTTAGTGTCGTGCGGGGTGTCTTCACATGCCGGACATATGTATGTTTAGTATGTCGGGGTCGATTCTGGATAAGTAGGAGTTTAACCTTCTACAGTATCCAGCACGTAGTTGTGCCAAGGTCACACGGAACTTTTGAGTACACCGTGCATTTCGAGCGGTGATGCAAAAGGATTAATAATAATATAAGGTTGTCAAAAAAGTCTTGCGGTATTTTTATTGAATTTTCAATTGTTCATAAAATTGGTTATAATAATGCGATTTAAGTCAAATATGCGCCGTTTTGATCGATGACGAGTTCCCAACGAGATGCCAACTTCATAATGCCCCTCTTATAGAAGCTCGCTTCCCTATTGTCAAAAAACTCGGAGAGCCAATTTTCACAGGACTCTCTTGAGGACAACTTCCGACTACCAAACTCGTTAGCCATGGACAGAAATAGGTGGTAATCACTTGGTGCGAGATCCGGACTATACGGTGGATGCAAAAGAACCTCCCACCCGAGCTCCCGGAGCTTCTGGCTCGTCACCAAAGATGTGTGTGGCCTGGCGTTGTCCTGATGGAAGACAATTCAGCCTCTGTTGATCAAAGATGGCCTCTTCTGCATGAGTGCTGCATTCAAGCGGTCCAGTTGTTGGCAGTACAGGTCCGAATTGAGCGTTTGGCCATAGGGGAGCAGCTCATAGTGGATGATTCCCTGCCAATCCCACCAAACACACAGAAGAACCTTCCTGGCCGTCAATCCAGGCTTAGCCACCGTCTGGGCAGCTTCACCGCTTTTCGACCACGACCGTTTGCGCTTCACGTTGTCGTAAGTGACCCACTTTTCATCGCCAGTCACCATCCGCTTCAAAAACGGGTCGATTTTGTTGCGATTCAGAAGCGATTTGCATGCATCCATACGGGCAAAAATGTTTTTTTGTGTCAAGTCGTGTGGCACCCATACATCGAGCTTCTTTTTGAATCCAAGCTTCTTCAAATGGTTTATAACGGTTTGGTGACTCATGCCCAGCTCTTGGCCGATGCTACGGGTGCCGGTCTCTTTCGATCAATTCAGCGATTTTTTCGCAATTTTCGACGACAGGCCTTTCGGACCGTGGCGCATCTTCGATCACCTCTGCACCAGAACGAAAACGTTGAAACCATCGTTGTGCGGTGGAAATGGAAACTGTATCGGGTCCATAAACTGCACAAATTTTATTGGCAGCATGAGATGCATTTTTGCCTTTATCGTAGTAGTACTGTAAAATATGCCGTATTTTCTCTTTATTTTGCTCCATCTTTATTTTGCGACGCTATAACTCACGAACGACTAAAAGTAAACAACAATTAATCAAACACGTGTTAGCACGTCAAAAGAGCTTTCCAAAAAGCTCTAGCGTGAACCGATGCGACGAATACAACTAGAACTACGCGCTTGCAAAGACAAGCTTGCGGAAATACCGCAAGACTTTTTTGACAACCTTATATAATAATTGTTTTATATCGCTTATGCAATATCGTTACAGATTTCTAATATGAATTATTCAGATTGAAAAAAAAATTATTATTTATGTGACAAAATACAATGTTTTATTAAACAAAAAATTGGGGACGCAGCCATACAAATACGTAGATAGTGAATTTCTAGTTTGCACAAACTTCATCACGGCATCACTTAATCTTATTAAAATTAAAACATAACTATCATTATTTTATATTTATCGTAATTAATGCTTCTTATAAGCGCCTTTTGACAATATGACAATTTTATTAGAAACTAGCCGTATCATATATAAAACATTTAATAAAAAACTAATACAAAACTTCATATTACATCTGTGTGTGGATTTCTGTCTTGTTCACAAACTAAGTTAACTACAAATATTCTTATCGTCCATGTTTTTATTCTAGTCACGCGTACGGAGACCCCAAACCGATGTGCGACGCGTGCCAACTGTCGGTCTGGCCACTGAACTGTATATGAATTTATTAATTCCTATATTGGGGAAGTTTTGCTCCAACAATTCCATCCCAGTATCTGAGAGCATTCCAAATATATCGAGATAGGTGAGTGTAGGCAAGTTAACTAAATCCCTAAATACAAACCATCGATTGAGTTACACACTTCGGAATGTGCTGAGTAATAAGGCAATTAATGTACTTACATGTAGGACGAGGCTGGGATGAGATAGCAGCGCGACAAAGATAAATATTCGAGCATTTTAAATTTACAAATAATATTAACCACATTTCCAGTCAATGCAGTACAATCGGAAAAATCTATTTCTAAAAGTTGTGTGCATCGTTTAGCCAAGCTAGCCACATCTACAAAAATACTTAATTATTAACAAATTTATTCGTATTGTTCATTATGTGTCTTCAACTTACGTGAGTCATACAGAGTTTTGCGACAACCTGACATATTTAATCGCATAAGATTTGGTGTTACATTCGTTACTACCGACGTCACGGCATCCACCGACAGATTTGTCCACGAAATATTTAAGCTATTCAAATTTTGCAACGATTCCATTATTTTGCGTACACTCCAGGCCTCCAGTCCTATGCACATTGCCAGGTTTAATGCCTCTAAATTGGTGTTCTTTGCTATTTCATTGCAGATCCCATCGTTAATGGGTACATGTTCCAAGCTGAGTTTCTTTAATTGGCGACAGTGTGACAATAGCATCTTTAGCGAAGACTTGGTTAGAGACGCCATACTTAAATCTAAATACTGTAACTTCGACTCGAATTTCGGTTCGGCGTGGAGAAACTCACTATCGAAAACAGGATGATTTAACTGAAATAATAAAAAGAAACAATTTTTATGAAAGTCTCATGCACTACTATAACAATTTTAAGGGTAATTCACTGAATGATAAATAAATAACGACTCCTATCGTAAGAAGCTTGGACGATGTCATCCGATGAAGCGTTCCTTGGAGTGTTTGAGAGCAAGATTTTGTAGAAACGGCGAATATTGCAGTCGATGGAACGATGAACTGTATCAGCTTTACGACGACATAGACATAGCGCAGCGAATAAAGATCCAGCGGCAGCGTCATGTCGACCGAATGGATACAAACGCGCCGGCCCTAAAAGTATTCGATGCGGTACCACGATGCTGGTGGTAGCAGAGAAAGAGGTAGTGCGCTTCTGCATTGGAAAGATCAGGTGGGAACGAACTTAGCTTCACTTGATGTGTCAAACTGCCGCCGGTTAGCACGAGAAAGACACGACTGGCGCGCTTTGTTAAACTTGGGCAAAATCGCTTAAGCGGTTATCACGCCAATTAATGAGCAAAAAGACGAAGCCTCAACCTTCTTCGCGCTATAGCGTTACATTAAAGAAGAAGGTGCATTAGAGTCTCCTGGAATTGATCGCAGAAACGACAAGAGTCAGTAAACCATATCCCGATGTGCAGATGACTACGCAGTCTGCAGTCGCCTGTGAGAATACCCGTGAGCATTCTCAGTTTTATCCAGTTATGGTGCTATTGCATTAAACACCAAAATCCGCTGATACCCAGGGGCAAAAGCGACAAAACGTAAAAAAGGCCCGTCCAGGCTATTCTCGGCAGAATAAGTGAAAATGAGGTCAAAGAAGAAACTCATCTAAAGGGTGCGGCCGATAAGGCAAGGTGAACACTCTTACCGTTTGGGGCAACCATTTAACCTATTGAATTAAAAGTAAATTGTATAATTAATTATATTTATTTCAAATTACCTCAGCCTGTGCCAAACGTAGTATTACTACGCCGCGCGTTAATATATTCTCTAAGGCACAGGCGCGTAAAAACCTTCCTCCTAAGTCCAAACGCGTCCATAGCGACTCATCACTGGCGCACCTATTAAAGCGCCGACATACGTAACTGCAACGGACTAATGCCTTTTTAGGAAGCCATTTAAAAATCTGCAACACAATCTCATCCGACAATGTAGTAAAATGGTCTTTTCCATCTGTAAGATTATCGGGCAACTGGTGTTGCCGAAACAGAAAGAAATTATCATATAAAGTCATATGTGGCTGCTGCTCAGTGGATGGTTGCGTTGTCTGGCGCCTTTGTACTTTCAACTGTTGTTGGTGAAGCTGTTGTCTTTGTTGTTGTTTGATTAAAGTTATGTGCTTGCTTGTTGAAGGCATAGTCATATAGTTCGGTGGATATGACACCATTCCGGAATTTGTTGAACTACCACTTCCGTTATTATGAGTATTAGCAATATTATTTATAGTGGCATCGCTATTACCAACGACCTTTCAAATGAAGTCAATAAAATATATGTAAATAAATTTTTTTCTTGGTCTAACAAAATACCTGTTGCGGTTGCGTAGTATGCTGTGAAATAGTTCTTGCTGCTCGATTATGACTGTTACCAGAAACTATGGCCAGAGGACTGCGTGTGCTTCTGCCAGCTGAAGGCGAGTTAGAATTAGAATTTGCATTGTGCAGTTGTGTTGCGGATGTTGATGAAACGGGCGACGAACTATTACTTGCGATGCCCGCACCCATGCCAAGTATAGCTACTTTCCTATATTGTGATAATACTTTGTCTCCATTTTTTAATTGAATTTGTTGCTTTTGCAGAGTTTGTTTGCTTCCATCAGTTTGTTCATCAAAAGCTTTGTTATTACTGTTATTGCAATTTTGGGTTAAATTACTACACTCTGTTTCAATGTGGTTAATGTTGGGGCTAGGTATTAGGGTATTATTATCGCTGCTCAGTGTACTATCTAGTGTGCTATCCAATGGTCTACAAGACGTCATACGTTGATGACACATTTTTGGAGCATCCAAATTCGGTGTACAACCATTCGAGTTTTCATCTGCACTTGCACTCAATACCAATGCTATAGATGAAGCTGCCGAAGATGAACTCTCTTCCGAGTCAAGCATCCCAATGCCCATCTCTTCCAAATATTCCGTTGTAAGAGTACTGGGTGATGAGTTCG
This sequence comes from Anastrepha fraterculus, assembly GCA_037575425.1. NCBI lineage: Eukaryota > Metazoa > Arthropoda > Insecta > Diptera > Tephritidae > Anastrepha > Anastrepha fraterculus. The sequence continues at coordinate 69,406 of JAYXIM010032304.1, forward strand.
ATTCCAGTTTGGCTAGTTTCCAACTGTTGATTGGTGTAGTTTTTACACGTTTTCTGTAAAAATCCAAAAATATTAATAAAATATTTATTCAAAACTGTAACTTAATTTTCAATTCCACTTTGCATTCCACACACACACACACGACATACAGCCAGGTTCGCAAAGCGTGCTATAGGCACATAAGAGAAATGTAGAAATATGCAAAAAAAAATCGCCAGCCAGCACCTTTAGGTCATAAACCTGATTTAATTGATCAGCACAATTTATCACTTTATGACTTGACTTCAGTTCAAATCAAGGCATCCAGCTAGCAAACACCACAAGTCATTGCAATTATAACATTGAACATTTGTTGACTTCTTCGCAACATATGTAGGTACAACGAAACTTACACGTTACCAGAATTTCTTCATATGAAAATTAATGCTAAATTGCAATTCCAGCAATGATCCACTTAAAAAAAAACTAAGAAACGCAGATGATATACACCAAAAAGACAAAAACTGCGCCACCTTTTTGTTTGACAACAAGAAAAATTTACGGCAAAGGCAACTACTGTCATTCGGCGGCGATCGGCTATGCGCATTACAATCCATCAGTCATTACATACAAGTAAACAAAGCCAAAACACAAACACACCCACATTCAGCGCCACGTTTCGTGTGCACTATTCGGCCCAACACGTTCTCGTCATTGGCGCCCGTTTCTGTCATTCCCGTGACATAATTTGCGCCTTTTTTGCGAAATTTTTTATTTGGACTACCAAGAGCGCATAGACCCCCATTGGAACCTTTTTACACATTTTTAACAAACTATGGTTGTTGTTGTTGTTATAACAACTTAAACGTTCCTCATAAATATTTAGGGAATGGTGTTGGATTTGTAGAATATAAATTTGGGTCGTTCTGATAACGTAGAATGCAGGACGTTGACCAAAATATTGTCTTACCTTGCCGTCGGACACAAATTTTCAATGTTATCTGTTTGTTTCAATTTCTTATTACTCATTGTATAAATACTTTTCACTTTATTTTTCTGAAACTTTAATTTTTCTGCCAATTCACATAAAACAAGTTGCGGTACAAGTAGAAATTCGACAATCAACAAATAAAAGATTGCCAACTGTTGCGCATTGCCAGATATTGCCACAAAGTACAGCCACACACTAAAGCAGGATGTACACATACCGACTTGTCTGTGCTACATGGGCAAGGCGAATTGAGTACTATAGGTGGCGCCTTCTTAAAACAGTTAGTTTATTTTTCGCGGTTTTGACATATGTGACGTCAGGCATCTGAATAATACAAAACTAGTAGACAAAACACACAAAAGCAGAAGTTTGTGTAAATTTAAAAACTGGCTTGGTTATATTGTGATTTGTGAGATTTATACGAAATAAACTAATGAAAACGAAATGTGATGTGTTAAATTGTGAAAACACAAAGTAATATAATGCCACCAAATGCAGTTTTTTGCGTTTTTATTTAAAATATGCCGTGGCAAGAAAGTGTGTGTATAATTTATTGTGTTTGGTAGTCTCTATTGCTTTTGCCTACTTTTCCTCTTCACTATCAAGTGATTCCCTTTGCTTTTGTTTGCATAATCTCGGTACCCGAAGTCACAGCGAACTCAGAATATCTAATATCTAATTTTCATGAATTCTCATTGTCTAAGAATTTGTTTGATTGCAAAAATTCTTTTGTCGACTGGTGGTATCACGTCCATATAAAATTAATAACAAATAATAAGGGAAAGAAAAATAAAGAATCACAGCTGATTATATATGAAAAGAAGAGTTGTATTGAATGTAATTCCATTTTGTAAGCGACACAGCAGCACAGTAACTGCAATAGTTATAAAACATGGTGAGATACAACTTAAACAATGATGTAGGACGCCTTGTGGCGTTTGGGGCTATTGCAAAGGAAAATAGAAGGTGATGTTTTCCCAAAACAGTTACTTTATTTTTCGCGATTTTAACCATTCTTATGTCAGGTTCCTTACCAATACAAAACAAATGAACCAAACAAGCAAAAGGAGGAGAAATTACATGTTTGTGGAAATGTAGTGAATGGCTTGATAATATTGTGACTTCTGAGAGTTTAACTAAACGAACTAAGTGTGTCCAAAAGGGTCACGTGTTTTATTGTGAAAGCACTAATTAACATAATGCCTCCAAATGCAGTTTTTTGGGTTTTTCATTTTGTTCGCTTATTTATGAAAATACCTAACCTTGTATTCTATCATTCTTGGATCATTACTCTTTCCATGTCTTGCTTAATGCTTTAGTCGCTACTCACTATGATTCCTGCCTTAGGTATTTGTACACCTGAAACATCATTATCCGAATACCAACAGGAATAATCAATCCTGACTGCTAGAATGATAGAGAAAAAGATTGCGCCTTCCGGATTCGCCGTGTCGTAAGAGCCCATGAATAAACAAGCAGAAGGAAGGGGACTTACTTGTTTGTGAAGAAGAAGAGTAGGCGAAAGCAATAGAAACAACCAAACACAAGAAATTATACGCACACACATATATTTTCTTTCCACGGCGTCTTCGCATAAAAACACAAACAAACTGGGCACTTCGATTTCATTAGTTCCAAGCCATTCACTGAATTTTCAAAAACATGTAATTTCTCCTAATTTTTTTCGTTTGTTTTGTATTGTGAAGGGAGCAGACGTCAGACTTGTTAAAATCACAAAAAATAAAGTAACTGTTTTTTAATAGCGCCTCCTTAGATACTCAATTCGCCTTGCTGGTAATGGATATTTTAACGCAGGCGAATTTATAAATTCGCCGACTTTTGGGTGAAATGAATACGCATTAATGGCTACTTTGAATCCGATCAAGAAGAAGAAAAGTGAAAGAAAATTGGCGGCTTGAGGAGTTTTTAATACGTATTTGTTTTTTGGGAATAATTATATTCGTTCATATTCCTAGAAAATTTTAAGAAACTAATATTGTAAGTGGTGTGGTGCATACAAAAACTTAGAAAATTGTGTATCGTTATACTTATGATTAGATCTTCAGAATTTCATCGGCCAAAAATTATCATTGTAGGGGTTAATCCTAATTGCTGCATTAAATTACGCTGTATTAAAACAGATTTCTACATAAATAACTTTCACTGGATGAATGCTACTGCTAAAAAAAGTGTGGTTTGTAAAGACTCGTTGGTGCGAAACTGTAATAAATGTAAGGAAACAACTCGATCTATACCTCAAACAAAAAAAGGTTGAGCAAAGTAAGCTACTCCCAGAAATACGAGGGCAAAAAATAAAAACCAAATGGTTAATAGGTGTGCGCAATCGTCTAACAAACAGGATGCGCAAAAAGGTTTGCCACGGTATTCAGTTCATCATGGTGTTTGTTAATATTGATATACAACCTCTTTATAGAGTGTAAAAAGCTTACGGTAAAAGTAAAAAGAATAAATGCAGACAAAAAACTTTGCTATTCAAAGGAAAAAGAACGAAGCTCTCATAAGAAACGTGAGTGTGAACCAAAAAAAGCAGCAATATCTGAATGTGCAAACGCAGTAGCATTGCAGGATCAATGCAGCACTAAATTGAGTGAAGAGACTACTAAGTCAAAATGTCACGACCCAAAATCACTTAAAAGAGCAGTGGTAAGATTAAAACGCCTTAAATTTGACACCATTACCAGGGTAGCACCCACTGATCTATCAAGAGGTTTGTTCTTTTTATTAAACGTAATAGATTTGCATATGTTCTTTATGCACATATATTTTTATTTTACATTAATCTTCAAGAATCAGCATTATTTGGATCTTTAACCGCATTGATTTTGCAAGATGAGTACTCCCCAAGCTTGTGTAAAGAGCCTAAAGAAGCAAATCCTCAACTAACATCAGTTAAAAGGGCAGTGGTAAGGTTAAAACGCTTCAAATTTATCAAACCATTGGCATCTGCTCATCAAGCAAGAGGTGGGTACTGAAGTGATAATAGTTTTGAATTTTTTTCATATAACCATATATTTTTAGATAATATTAATTATCAAGTATCTGGATACTCAAAGCTTAGAAGAGAGCCAAAAAAATCAAAACAACCTAAAGTCACAAAATCAGGTAAGGAACAGACAATCACTATTCTACAAAGGAGTTCGTGTATAGTTTCGAAAATTTTTCACATTCAGACGTATCTTTTTTTTTTAGATTGCAAACAATTTAAATCTTCAAAACTAAACGAAAATTTAAAAAAAGTCGAAAAGGTGACTGACACTAAGATGAAGACCAGATTTCAAGATAAAATTTCCAAAGGGTCTGATATAACGCCTAAATCAAAAGAAACGCCCAGTCAGAAAGCGTATATATCAAAAAATGTGCGAAAAAAATCAATACAACCTAAAGTCACAAAATCAGGTAAAGAACAGACAATCACTATTCTACAAAGGAGTTCGTGCTTGAAAATTATAGTTTCGAAATTTTTTCACATTCAGACGTATCTTTTTTTTTAGATTCCAAACAATTTAAATCTTCAAAACTAAACGAAAATTTAAAAAAAGTCGAAAAGGTGACTGACACTAAGATGAAGACCAGATTTCAAAATAAAATTTCCAAAGGGTCTGATATAACGCCGAAATCAAAAAATACGCCCAGTCAGAATGCGTCTATATCAAATAATTTGTTCCGTAAGCAGCATGGCCTAATAATGGATTTAGTTTTGACCCCAGTGACAGACACTAAGATGAAGACCAGATTTCAAAATAAAATTTCCAAAGGGTCTGATATAACGCCGAAATCAAAAGAAACGCCCAGTCAGAAAGAGTCTATATCAAATAATTTGTTCCGTAAGCAGCATGGCCTAATAATGGATTTAGTTATGACCCCGGATGATCGTAATAATTTGAATAAGCTAAGTTTAAAGAAAAGGACAAGTAAGCGGATTTCAGCAGATGCTAACGCCACAAAAACACTTGAAACCCTCCGATTTAGTCCTGTAAGAAATTCAACTACATATGCGATAGATGTAGGAACGTTGAGCGAAGAAATGTGCAATGAAGAATCTCTAAATTTGACGAAGGAAAAGTCGGGATAGAAGTGGGCCAAATAAAGATACTTCTAATTCAGAAGGTAAGAGTAAGGAAAATATTTATTAATTTACAAGTAGTTATATTTTAATTTGTCACTGCAGGAAATCGGATACCCAAAAATATCGCAAATAAGCCCGATTTGATAGAGCAATTACTTTGTAGCGATGAAGAGCAACAAACACACACAAGAGAAGAACGAAATGAAAGAAACGAAAGCCAGGCAACAAAGCCCGTAAATAGAACGCAAAAATTTTTTCACCGTTCGCCCAAAACTCAACCACATTCGAATAAACTACCAACTGAGTCGGAAAATATTTTTGAGTTTTTATCTCAATCCGATACTTCGAGCACCCAAATAGATAAATGCAAAGACCCAGCGGCAGATATAATAAAAAAAATGATATCTGATGGGAAGGTGCGTGTGGCTGTTAATAATAAGGGGACGGGCCGACCTATTTTGAAACGATGCCAACGAAAAAATCGACGGAAGAAACAGATTGGACGTAAAAATAAAGCATCGCAGGAGAAAGATTCCTCTAAAAAAACTGTCGCACCCACTATTAAAGATGGTGTGCTTCAAAGTGAAGTTCATAACAATTATGACCATGACGATGATAATGGTAGTCAAAATTTGAATGATCATCTAAGTTACTCTGCAACGAAAGATGCGGAAGCAGACGAGCATGTAAGTGACGGAGGCTTTAGCCGTTTAGCTCGCTCAGTGCTGTTGCAACAAACAAAGAAATATGAAAATACTCGCATTAAGACCGTAAGTTTCGTTTTTTCAGACAACATTTTCTATTTATAACGATGATATTAAACGAGTTTATCTATAGCTTGCTGAGAAACGATCGCTTGCTCGAAGTCGCTCGTAAATTTGTTAGTACGCCAGCATCGAACCGGATGAAGGGAAATCTACCTACAGCCGATATATCACCTATTCAAGCACCCAGCATGCAAAGTCGCCCAGTATGTCCTTCACCATGGCGAATCGATGAAGATTTGCATCTGCCGAGCGTATTTAATTTCACCAAAAATACATCGTATTTGCCAACATTTTCGAGTGATTATATTCCTGCAACACCGAAAAAGAATAAATCAAATAATAGTTCTCAATTGTGTAATGAGACCAATTTGCCAATTGAGAAGTCTCCAGTAACAAAGGAGGGCAATTTAACCAACATACCGAATAATATAACAAGCAGTGATTCGAGTGGATGCTTGCAAGGCTCACGAGGAAATGACTCGAATGCAGAAAATATGCCGCCAACAGAAGTAACTCCTGCCCGAAATCTATCGAACAACGATGAGAATGCCGTCATATTCAATGAATTGCCTAATCCCCGGCGGACACTCAAATACCGAACCCCACTCAAAGCCATTAATGTAATAGAAGTTATAAATTTGCCGCCGTGGAAAAAACCAACGAATAGTGATGATCAAAACGAAAAAACCGTTAAAACAGTTACCTTTGATAGTAACAAAGATGATGAAAAACATAATGCGGACGATTTATTTGGGTTCGAGGAATTTTTAGATCAAAGCTCTGATAATGATGAGGTTTCAAATGCAGCCAATAAAACAGTGGCGAAGAGGATATCAACAAAACGAAACTTACGCAAAAAACTCAAGGAATTAAAAAAGTGGCGACCAAAAGACACCGTTCGTGATACATCCAACACATCCGAAAAGCCGCCTTTTGTATTTAACGAAAATGGAGACAGACCGAAACAGCGGCTTATTAAGGAAATGCTCTGCTCTACCATGATTAACCAAATGCATGACAAACGTCCTGGAAAAGATGAAAGAACAGAATGTAATAGGGAAGAGGGTGATGTGCAACCAATTGAAACAGATTTTTTTAATGACTATGAGCCGGAAGATTCATTTCAGAAAAAGGTAAGAATTAATAGGGAAATATTAGTATTTAAGTAATTCTATATTTACAAAAATAGGATTTCTGCGATTATTATGCTTATTGAATTGGATGAGAAGGGTGTTTGATTCAAGCATTTTTATGTCGCTATAATAAAGAACATTGTTATCAACACACAAATGTTGAACAATTCGAACTCACAGGGCCTTAAAGATTCGAGCACATCTTTAATGGTAGTATGCAGTTCCCACATTCGTCATGAAATTTTAAATCGTTAAACTACTTTTTTATACATTGAAAAGTCATATTACATATATTTGGATGCATTTAATAACCGAATAACTGCTTATTTTTGCAACAGCCACAGCGGACCTATGCCCGACCTGTAAAGCGAAAACGCAGAGCTGTGAAAAATTTCGTTATGTTTCTCGACAGTGAGGAATCTAATTCAGACTCTGAAGAGGACGAACACAAGCCGAAAAAAAGGGTTCAAAAGAAGAAACGACATGCAGCACACGATGAGCCTGAGGCAAATCCTCAATTGGAATCTTTTGTGAGTGAATTCAACAGCATGTGCAAGGAAGTGGAAAACTACGAGCTGCTTGTGGAATAGTGTGAACATATACAATATAATTTATAATTTAAGCTTTTATTACTTGTAATGCATGAATATATGTATGTAAATGTATTTGTATTTGCCTTTTAAAGGTATTTCGGTATTATAAGTTAAATCGTTTATTTTTGTGGATATACACATATATTTCTTTAACGCCGTACATCGCAAGTCTGTGGACATAAATGCACATAGAAAAATAAATCTATTATCAACTTATCGGCAAACTACATATGCCTAATTTCTTTTTCATTTAGTCTTAGGAAAACATATCTTTACCAAAATATTCAATGTGAGGAATGTAGTTTACTTTCGCACAGTCCAATCAGAGAAGTTTCGACGCTACAAATCAGGAATTTGAATTATTCCGCTACTTCCTAGTTTTAATTTTTGCTCTCGCTAGTGGAGCAGGTAGCGAAAAACGCGAGCTCAACTGTATTGCTCCAAGCCATTAATAAATCAATGCATCATGTATGAAATTTTTTTAACCTTATTACGTTCACGCCGGCGCGTACCACCGGTAGCCCGCACAAGATTGCATCATCGGGCAGCGCGTACCACCAATGGTACTTTATTAGACGGTACCTATGAGATGAGATGCCATAAACGACTACCCTTACGAACAAATTTCGTTTCATGACCTGCAATCGCTCCCGTCCGATAGATCGAAAAGATGTAAACATTGCCGTTTGTGGGCGAAAACCATCAATAACAGCGCCGGCGTGAACGTGTTAAACTTTGGAAACTTTAAACGAACTACAAAAAATATATAATTTTAAGTTGCATTCAACCATGCCTACAATCTGCAGTGTACTGACGTACCTAATTCGTCGATTATATTTTCAGCGTACCCCGGCAAAAACGCAGAAAAAATGCATCTAACAAAACAAAAAGTAACACTGCTCAAATAGCAGCTATGGGAGTAGTAATAGCGCAGCGGAAAGGAGAGTGGTAGTAGCGGTAGCTGAAGTGCGCATGAATAATTTCACAAGTAGCGCTCCGGCCGATTCTAAGTTTTTTGCTACTACTCCAACTACAGAGACCACTGAAAACTTGTTTGACTATTACTCTGAGTTAATAGCAGCAACGTTTATTATATAAGGGATTAGGGATAGTCAGAGGCCTGAAAAAATTATGATTTTCAATAATTTTTTTTTTGCTAGTCAATTGTCTTATTTCACAAAAATAAAAACAGCATTAATACGCCATCTGTCGACTTGACTTAAGCAAAATTTAATAAATAAAAAATATAAAAAAAAATTAATAATTGTTGTTGTTGTTGTTTTAACAGTAATGGTAGCCCTGTCAGTGTAGGGCATATCACCGGTCATCTTCGTCTAGCTCATCTAGGGGTAGGCCCAGGAAATATGCTGTTTCGACAGGAGATGAGTCGGTTTTAGAGTGCATGGTGGTGGTTGGATTCCGATTACGGCATTCGCAGGACAGGAGTTCATGAAGGTGGTGACGGTCTCCCGGTGGATGTCGTTTATTGACTGTCTAAATACTGTCCGGTCCAGTAGGTTGCGGTCAGTTTTGTCCTGAATTGCGTCAGCGTAGTCTAAAAGGTGTCTAATGACGTGCCTGGGAGGCGGCTCAGGCTCAAGCAGGTGTCTGCAGGAGTGAAACCTGCGGTAACATCCAAGCAGGAACTGCTTGTTGAGCAGTTTGTTGTGCTCCACTACTGGGAGCATTTGTGCCTCGTTATGCAGGTGTTGAATGGGAGACATCAGGAGGCAACCGGTCGCTGTCCGAATGGCGGTATTTTGACATGTCTGTAGCTTTATCCACTGCGTATCACTAGTTCCAGGCGACCAGACCGGCGCAGCATAGTTCGGAACCGGCCGACCAATTGCCTTAAATGTCGAAAGCAACAGTTCTTTGTCTTTACCCCAAGTGCTGCTGGCAAGCGATTTGCGGACCTTGTTGCGATTTTGGACTTTAGTGGTAATTGCGGTTGTGTGCGTAGAGAAGGAGAGCAAGCTGTCAAAGATTACACCAAAAATTTTGGGGTTGTTTACCGTCAGAGTTGGTGTGTCATCGACTTTTACCTTAAGGGACAGCTTGACCTCCTTTGTCCAGGTGGTAAAGAGGGTCGCCGTGGACATGGTGGGGGAAAGGTGGAGATCCCTCGCAGTGAAAAAGCGAGAAAGGTCGGTGAGGTAGTTGTTCACTTTGGAACACAGGCCATCAATATCATTGCCCGACGCCATTATCGTGCAGTCGTCAGCGTATGAGATCAGGGAAACTCCCGCTGGTGGTTGGGAGAGCTTCGAGATGTAGAAGTTGAACAGCAAGGGAGAAGCGACACCACCCTGCGGTACACCTTGCTTAATCTTCCTCTGCTTTGATGTTTGATCTCGAAAAATCACTGACGAGTGCCGAACGCTCAGGTAGTTTGCGGACCACCTCTTCATCCCTGGCGGGAGTGTCGACTGATAAATATCATCTAGTAGCATGGAATGGCTGACTGTATCGAAAGCCTTCTTCAGGTCCAACTTTACTAGGACAATCCGCTCGCAGGGGCGGTTTTGGTTAAGCCCGCGGTTTATCTGGGCGTTTATGGCGGTGAGTGCCGTGGTGGTGCTGTGCACTCGTCGGAATCCGTGCTGATGTGGGGCTGGGGCCAGGTGTTTCGTGAAGAGTGGGAGTAGGAGGGCTTCAAGTGTCTTCACTACTGGGGAAAGGAGAGTTATCGGCCGATAAGATTCTCCTTGGTCGGCGGGTTTCCCAGGTTTCAGTAGTGGGACCACTCTCCCTGCTTTCCATTTGTCAGGGATGATGAGAGTGGCCAGGGACAGATTGAAGACCCTTGTGAGGAATCCTAATCGGAAGAGGTCCAAGATGCTTCAGCATCAGCGCGTTTAATCCGTCAGGGCCAATGGCTTTTGATGATTTCGATTTGTTGATGGCCCCCTGAACCTCATCACCGGAGAAAGGGCAGCCTTCTGGTAGCACGACGTTTGGTTCTGTCGACGGGAGGATGCAGTGTAAAAAGCCGGCTAAAATAGCTCGCGCATCTCTTCGGGTCCGACGAAGTGCGACCGTTGAAGGTGAAAGCCACCTTGTCGTTGTGCTGCGTCGGGTTCGACAGGGACTTAACGGTGGACCAGAGCTTACTCACCCCAGAGGTGAGGTTACAGGTCTTCAGGTGCTCAACCCATTTGGTCCGCTTATGTTGATTTACCAGTTGCCGGATCTCCAAATTGAGATTTCTTATGCGGGGATCCCCGGGATCGGCCTGGCGTAGATGGTCACGCTCGTTTGCTAAGCTGGCTGCTTCGGCAGGGAAATGGGGACGAATGTCCTTAAAACTTTCAGCTGGAATGAAGCGAGCCGCTGCAGCTGTGGCACCTTGCGGAATGCGCGTTCGCCTACGCGCACATCAGTGGGGATGAGAAGAGCGGCAAAGATGCCCTCGGTGAATTCCGTGAAGCCGGCCCAATTAGGTTTTTTAAAGTTAAAGTAGGACCGGTGATTCGCAGAAACAAAGTCGGCAGGTCTCTCAATCGAGACGATAATGGGCAAGTGGTCTGATGCAAGCGATAGCATAGGTCGCCACGTTATGCTATTTATCACACCCGCGCTAGCTATTGTTAGGTCAGGCGAGCTGCTGCAATTGCCGACTACCCTGGTGGGGGCGTCGTCGTTCACAGTGCTGAATGCCGAATGGTCTATCTGCTCTGCCAGTTGCTGTCCCTTACGATCATTTGGCAGGCTTGAATGCCAAAGATCGTGATGCGCATTGAAGTCACCTACAACCAATCGGTTTTCACCTCTGATGAGCGCACCTATATCAGGGTGATATCTTGCCGGGCAGGAGGTCAAAGGGGATATGTATATATATATATACAACTCACTTAATAATTGTAAAAGTTATCGCTGTTTGCGTGGAGCCCGTTTCTCCAGAAGTCCCTTGCGGTGATCATCACAAGTTCTTGGAGATTAATCTAAAATCAATCGGACATGAGAAATTAATTTTATGAATAGATAATCTTGTGCCTGATCGCACCTTTTTTTCAAAATTAACGAAATGGCAGCCTCAGAAAATATTTATTTTTTTATTTTATAAAGGTTTACATAACAATAAAATTATTATACAAACTGAAAGCACTTCGGTGCTCGCTCGTCGCCTTGATTTCTTTGTTTGTTTTAGTAGTGCCTGATTGTTTTAATAAAACCACAAGTTGTTTGCTTTAGTATTTTATTTCCCATATTCACAAATTAAAAATGGCATTGGATATTATTATGCAGAGCACAGTGAACGTACAGAAATATGTATGAATAAAAGTAGGTATGGTAGTGGTATATTGAGCAGCGAGTGCAGAGTTTAAAAGAATTTCCACAAATAGTATGTATGTACTCACTAGTGCGTGCACTTGAGTGTGTGCTCTTGAGCATGTGTAACTAATTGAATACCAACAATTGAAGAATAAAGTCCACCAAAAACTAAAAATATTAAATTACATAGCTGTTTTATATAATATATTAAAAATTAAAATTATTCATCAAACGAATGTAAATCGGGTGAATGTTTGCCTTGGAAATCATTCATTTTTCCTTGTTTTCCCAGTCACCACATGTCGTAGATTACAATTTCATATCCATGAGTTTAAGTTCTTCACTCTCACGACGTATGTCAAGATTTAAATATTTCCCCAAAAACTTGCCGCCTGCCGAAGGTTACGCACATATGCATATGCATACGTAGCTTTACAGATGCATTGCTTACCAGAATATCGTATAGAAAATGTATATTGTATTTTTTTTTTTTGGTCAACAGAAAGTCTTAAAAAATTTATACAACGTGATTCATTATTGCATTAGTACTAATTAAAGAATTGTTTAAAAATAATAATAAATTTGGTGATGATTGGTGCTGGGACTGATAACATTGTATAAAATTTAAGAAGAAATTTTATACGTTTGCACTCGATTTAATAGTAATTTCCATATCCGCTCCATTGCCCATAGTTTCCATAACTCGAGCCATACTGCCAATGGTTGTAGTAGCCATCATATGATTGCTGCGTTGTGTAGGCACTACTATTTTGTTGCCCATAATAAGCTGAATTTGCCGAATTATAGTTGTAACTCGAAGCGGTAGCGCTGACGCCGTTATTATATGCTGATGATGCAGCTGTGTTTGACATAGCAACTTCTTTGCTGCTCGATGAGGATTTGCGGGAAGGACTTGATTCACTGTAGGCAAAAAATATATTTAAAAAAATATATATTAATAGTGAGTAAACATACGTCAGTTCTAAAAAATTAATTAATTACAATATGTTATCAACTTACCGCTTCTTTTTGGCTTCATTTGCCTTGCTCAATGCTACTTGTAGTGCTCGCTGCGCATCTTGCAAGCCCTTGGCCGTGCTGCCGAAATCTTCCAAGAACTCAACTTTGCGCTGCGCAAATAGTACTTTCTGCTCGGGATCTATATTTTCACGTGCCATAAATTTGTCCATTATTAGCACCACCTCATCCTCATCCACTTTTGGTACGTTGCAATACCAAATCTATCATTTGCAGTGCCACGCGCGTATTTGCCGCATCTTTGTCCAATGCCTGCCGCAGCACACGCAATCCGCCATCTAGATCATCGCAGATTTTATTCAGAAATCGTGCATATTTAATCGCTAAACTGCCAGCGATTGTTTTATTCTTTGCCGTATTTATATAATGCTCATACAGTTCACGACATTTGCTCATATCGCCACGCCGGCGTTCCACATTTATGCGCCGATAGGCAACCTGTAGTAAATTTGGACATTTCTTTTCGAGATTTTCCAAAACCATGGAGGCGCGATCAAAATTATTTTGGCACTCTTCAAATGCTGCCCACATTAAATGTAGACTTGGTTTGTCGGGATGGTGGATTTCACATGCCCGTCGATAAACATCGCTGGTGATAGCCACGATACCTGGCTGATCCAACTGTGTCTCCAGGTAGCGTATCATCTTCAGCCAGAATTCATCATATAATGCACATGCGATTAGACAACGTTCAAAAAGCACCAAAATACGCGTGCGATCGCCTTTTTCAATCTCGAAATCGAGATAATCTTTCCAATTCTTAAGTTGGCAGCGTTCGAGTGGCTTCACATGGAAATATGGGCGCTTTATGCCTTCTTCAAAATTCCAACGAGCAGTCACTGCAGCAACGGTGGCCTTATGTAATTTGCGACGAATCGAAATAATTTTGTCTTTTATAGCTGCCTCTTCCTCTTCACTGAGGTTGCTTAAATCGCCGAGATCTTCTGAATTGAGTTTTTCGGTGGTGGCTGCAGCAGCGTCTGTTTCGCGGTCAATTTCGATTGCTTCGCTAATAGAAATTACTGGTGTTTCATCCTGATTACTATCAGGATCTTTTGCATTTGGCGATTTGCTGCCCCGTTCTTCGTCACCTTTCTTCTCATCATGGGATTCATGTTCCTTTTCATGCGAAACACTACGTCGACTCTTAGAACGAGACGACGAAGAGCGAGACGCACTACTTTCGCGTAGTTCAGCCCTCACCTTCCTCAATTCCTCAGGAGTTATGGTGCTCCCAATGGAGTGTTGATTTATCAAGTCTTGGAAACTGAAAATAAGTTAGAATACCGTAAGCTTAGTATGAATGACCAAATACGGACACATTTTTTAACGCGCGACATAAATGTCAGAAATAGAAATATTAAAATTTCGAGTTATTCGATGTACTGCCAGCATAACAGCAGCACAATTAAAAAAAAAATATGCCGAGGCTTTGCTTTGCTGTGCACTAGGGCGGGTCGATTTAAAAATCGCTCATTGCTCTGTGAAAATCGTATTTTAGGGATCCAAATAAGAAACTTTGCCGAAGGAACCATACCTCTAAAACGAAATCGGATGTCCCCCAATGTTGGTCGAACGAAAAATCCCACTTTGACCCATTTAGAGTGCTCCAATCGAGTCCAAATGTATGACCGACCCCCACTAACTTTGGACGGCCGATCCACCCATGCCAGTGGCACACCCTGGAGGGGTTCCCCAAACAATCATTTGAAAATATCACCATTTTTGGCCTTTACATGAGAAAAGAAACTAAAAAGTTCGACCCAAATTGGGGGACATCAGGATTCGTTTTAGAGGAATGGTTCCTTGGGCAACGTTTCTTAGTTTCCCTAGAATAGGATTTTCACAGAGCAATGGGCGATTTTTTTGCCTCCCCACAAATCGATCCGGCCTACTGTGTACGTTTCAACAGCCGAAGCTACAGAACAGCACTATTGAGTTTCTTTCAGCTGTGTTGTGACTTCAACTGCGCCGCAGCTCAGTCACAGTACATTCTCAATTTTTATTCTTATCAATGTACTACGACTTTAACTGCGAAAACTCAGCAAAATTAAAAAAATAAAAATAAATTAAAAAACAAATAAAAATAAATTTAAAAAAAAAATAATAAAAAAAAAATAAACAAAACAAAATAAACTTAAAAAAAAAATAAACAAAACAAAATAAACTTAAAAAAAAAAATAAACAAAACAAAATAAACTTAAAAAAAAAATAATAATAATAAATAAATAAATTAACCTAAAAAAAAATAACTTAAAAAACCTAAAAAAAATTATTAACAAAGGCTTGTGAGCATCATATAAAATAAATTAAATTTGAACTATTTATGCAGAATAAATCTTTTTGAACTGTCGGTTTTATATTTTTTAATATATTAAATTAGAAATATTCAAGCATTGAATTCCTAGTCATCCAAAACAATTTTCTGCCCTTATGCTTTGCATTTATAACACGAAATCTTAAAGAATTTAAAGTTTTAAAACCGTTATCGCTTCGAGCATCTCGAATCAATGGTTTTTAAACGGTGAATGTTTACTATACATAAATATTTTTTCTTTGATTTACTTACTTATCAAAATGACCACTATAGCCTTGAGTTGGAATGGCTAATAAACGATCGTAGACCTTTACAACGTTTTGGTAATGCTTTGATTCACTCTCCCATTTAACGTAGGCATCCCAGAGCTTGTCGGAGCGGAACTCCAGACCACAAGCGTCTACTGCACGCTCGAATTGTGACCGAATATACGATTCATCCTCGGCATGGTTGCTCTTTACGTGTGCTAGGTAATGGATCCAGAGATCCACTGACAGCGGAATCGCTTCCAGACCGCGTTCGAATACCTAAATTTTAGGCATTAATTTGCATTTATTATTAGTATCAAGTGGTTGTTGTGCAATTTGATTGTAGTAGTTGTAATAGTCGTCGTTACGGAGTAGCAAACGCGCGTGACCATTAAGTGGTGTGAATTAGAAAAGAGAAGAAAGAATGTTGGCAAATGTTTAGTTGACAAAATGTAATCCACAGATACTTAGCTTGATTCTGTTTTGTTTCGTTTTGTGCGTATAATATTTCTTAAGGGGATATGATAAGGAAAATTTGGGAAGGAAAAGGCATTTACAGAGTTATCGAAGTAATATCGCTTGGGATGACTGCCGAACTATGAAAATTTGTTTCTAATAACAAATGCATTTGACTTGGAAAAAGATTCTCATAACAGAGACAACGTCAAACTTTAGAGTTTTCCATTTGTCGGAAATTGGGACTCTCGATTGGATTTGAAAGCAGACAATTTAGCTAAGCGAGTAAACAAATATGACTTTATCATTGCGAAACCGTA
Source organism: Anastrepha fraterculus (assembly GCA_037575425.1). Classification (NCBI taxonomy): domain Eukaryota; kingdom Metazoa; phylum Arthropoda; class Insecta; order Diptera; family Tephritidae; genus Anastrepha; species Anastrepha fraterculus. The sequence continues at coordinate 85,610 of JAYXIM010032304.1, forward strand.
GTTACTTGAAGAGGAGTTTCTGTTGTAAAAAACTATAAAACATTCTTCACAAATTTTAGCGGAATGCTGTTGAAGTACCAGGCTTCGGGGGGATAAAAAACATACCGGACGACCCGTTTAACTCGACTGTCCATCCTTTACAGGTTAGGATGCACTTGATATGCAAAACAAAAAAAACTTTCCAATTGCCCTAAAAAGCAACTGTTTACAGAAACCTGTTGCCATTCGTACATTGTGAAGAAAGGAGTCTCCACCACATTGGCTGCGCAACATTACTTATACTACTACTAACGCCTTTCGAAGTGATTATTGTAAACCTCGTGGCATATGGGGAGAACTGATTTTTCGAAGTCTCGCTTTTGTAGTTTCGAAAGCGCTAAAAAGTAGTATTTTTCAAATAGATATTACTAGTAAAATTATTACGTTGGAGTTAGGGATTTAAAGTCTGGATAGTGGGTGCTGCTTGGACAGGGATAAAATGAAACCACACGCACTCAACAATACACCAGTACACATTGTTTGCGAAGCTGGAATTCATGATTTTATATACATATAAATACAATTTATTTGTTTATATAATTTAACTTAACTTAGTAACATAACACAATTAATTTCATTTCACAAAAATTTCATTTAAACGCCATTTGTACTTACGCATGGCCTGTTTGTGATGCATTATGCAAAAGAAATGCTCTCGCTGCCTTAGATAAGTGTAGTGCTGACATTCAAGTTTTTTTTTTCTTTCATTTTAAACATACAAATAAAATTTAGTAGACACGGACGTTACGCGGAAATTTTTAAAAACAAAATTAAAATTAAAGTAGTTGTCTGTACTGCCATTAGAATTTTTTTTTAAGAAAATCATTGGTAAGATAGACTCATTGAGTTCCACCGAATTCTATTTGTTGCTCTAAGCTGGAGATTGTTGGAAGAAAATGGCGCCTGTTAGTTATTTGTGCAAGTGAAACTATACAAATTAGTAATAAAAGATCGAAAACCGATTCTGGCATATTTTTGGCGCCTTAACAACACCGTCTTTCTTTTCGCGCTAAAAGACGTGTACTTTACACGTACAAAAGTGCTGGTGATATAAATAAAATTAACACCGAAAACTAAAACTGAGACGTTGAAGAACATCGCTGCCCCTGATTCGATTTGAGGTTTTTCTGTTTTTGTAATTCCATTTATTAATTGTAATTTTTAAATTATAATAAATTGCATTATAAAATGTATATTGGAAAATACAAAATATCGCAAGTATATTCATGAACGGAATTTGATCTGTACTCACCGCGTTGCAGTTGGCCTTAATGCCTTTGCGCTTCTCGTAGTCAGCATACTTGCGCCAATATCCATAACAATACGGATAGTGTGATAGGAATGCATCGTAAGCCTCACGCGCCGCCTCGGCATCAGACTAAATAATTACAAAATGTTTTTAATTATTTAAAAAGTAGCAGCCATGACATAGCCAAGCAGTGAACTTATGTTGGTACAACTTTGTTTATTGCACCAGTAACTGCTAATAATTAATTAATTTATGCATACCTCATTGTCTACATACTGTAACAAGTATGTCCATCCTGTAAAATCGGCAGGATCCTCTTTAACGGCACGCCAATATTTATCTAGATCTGGTAAGCGTTTACGTTCCTTTTCTTTTTCTTTCTCCTTTTCTTTCTCTTTTTCCTTCTCCTTTACTTTCTCTTTCTCCTTCTCACGTTCACGTTCACGTTCTTTCTCTTTCTCTCTCTTTTTCTCTTTGTTTTCACTTTCTATAAATTCAAGTAGTTCAAAAATTATTGCTCATGACGGATCTGAAACAACTTACCTCCAGAGCTACTTTCAGCTTTGGGTTTCTTCTCTACTGTTACAATGGGTGTAGCATCGTTACTCTCTGACGTTGGACTCATTGGGTTGTATTGTTCATCGTTTCTTTTCTTTGAGTCCTCTAGCTTACGCTGTTTTTCATAATTACAATCGCTCTTATCGGCGTCAATAGCTTTGCGTTTTTGACCAATCGATTCCTTTGCGACAGATTCTGTAGAATTACTCTTAGTGGGAGTTTTAGGCGATGCAGTCGGCGATTTCTTTTCGACTTGACCGGTTGCAGTTGGCAACTCATCCTCTGATATTACTTCGGCATCTGCAGGCAATTCGGCGCGCTGAGGTGCTGGAAGTTCGTCGTCAGATACCTCTTCCGCATCATTTATTTCGGGTTTTGTAGGCAAAGGCAACTCATCTTCCGAAACTAGTTCAGTGTTTACAATAGTTGCATTACTGGCATCCGCACAAACTCCAATGTCTTCTGCAATTGCCGGCTCAGATAGTGAATCGTCTGATTCCATTTTTTCATTATTTGTTAATACAGGCGGTACTTTTGCTTCAAAGTCATCCTTTTTAACGTCATTTTCTTCACCCCCTCCAACGGATGGTAAACTATTGGCATTGTCACCGGCTAAGGAAGCTAGTAAAGAACTTTCTACTGCTCCAGTCTCATTCGTTCCTTCTTCGTTTTGTACATCTTCCGATGTCTCGGAGTGTCCACAAGTTGGTCCGAAAGGAAACGAAGAGCTTTTTTCATCGATTCCTGTTTCTGATACAATGGGCACTTCTGTGACAACTTGCTCTTCTTCTTGCACGGTGTACATTTCAATATCTTCTTCAACCGGTTGATGGTCTTCCTCAACCAATTGTTCTTCATATAAAATGCAGTCATCGTCTTGCGGTACTTCTTCAACTATTTCTTCCGATTCTACAATATGCTCCTCATATATGATGACATCATCATCTCCATCTGGGTTGTCAATTATTACGCCTTGGGCTGCTTCTTCCAACATTTCTTTAATAACGTCAGATTGATCTTCAGCAGTGTCAGTATCTTTTTCATCTGTCTGTTGAACTTCGTCCTCGTCAGTTTCTACAATCTGTATGGAAAAAACAGTTAATATCATTACTATTTATTTCTATCAACACGTAACATATAAATATAGGCTAACTCAGCTTCGCATGACTTGGTTCGATAATTCAGTTGGCCCTTGCATGAAATCACATTCGCTGTAGCAAATCATGTGTAAATGGAACTTCGCCACATTTACACAAACATGCATTTTATCATCAATTTTATAATATCGACGCCAAGTCAATGTGTTTGCTAATTTCTACTTTTTTAACAATGTCACTAACCTGTTCCTGCGCGCCTCTTTTTGTTCGTCTAGACGAGCGTATTGGTGTTGGAGCAGCGGGTGGTGCTACAACTTTTCTGCCGGATCTCGTTCGACGAACTGAAAAATTATTAGGGAAATCAATAAATCTTTAATAAACATCGTAATGAAAAGCAAAATACAATCTAACTTATTTTGCTACTTTACTATGCTTCTAATACATATTTTTATCGGAGGCTTCACGAGGCTCACGTTTTTCTCTTCACATAGATGTCACAAGTACAAAATCAAGCATAGACAGCAATGCGCCAATTTTCGGAACAAAAAATTAGTAACCAAAACGAAAACGTGTAAAGCTTGCCCACATCGCTTTAGCTATCTCTACAATGATATATTAGTTTTATATATGCACTTTATGTATAGTTACCTGGATTTTCACCAGAAACGTTATCTTCTTTCGACGCCATTTTTTATGCAATACAAAAGTAATCTAGGCTTTTAATGCGCTGACAGCAAACAGGGTTGCATGAAGGCAATTGCACAATACCCGATACAAAAAGCGATAATTAATCGACAATCGTATCGTGATGGCACTCAATTATCAGTTGGCCCTGTCCACATTAGCATATACTACAACGGATAATTAAAGTATGTTCACATATGCAGTAAAATGCAATAAATCCAGAAAAATTAATCTACGCGTTCACACCTGCAAAATTGGCAATCAGCTGTCAATACTGTTTTGAAAGATTTTTCTTCATAGCAATTGCTTTGGTGGAATATTTTGGAGTTTTTGGTATGTTTAATTATTAACGATATGAAGAAAAAGACAAGGGGAAGTAATAGCTAATTTAATTGCGCAATTGGCTGCTAATAATAAACAGTTGGAGGAAAACCGTACACGACGACTACTGAGGTTGCAAAAAATTATGGCAACAATACGCATTCGAAATTCGATATTTCATTTTATTTTAAGTAATAAGAGGACACACGCTTTTTTTCTGTTATATGAATGCAGGTTAATACCTAACAAAAATTTTATTAGAATTATGTCTACAAACCTGTTTTCTTTGCCGACCGACACCCATTTTATTTAGTTTTTACTTCGACGTTTTTCTTTACACGCGTAAAAATAATGATCTACAATATTACACAGAAAACACAGGGTTGTATGTCAGAAAGTATGATTATTATCTAGGATTATTTTATAATTTCAGATTTTGGGAGATAAATTTTGTAAGCTTTTTGTTATAAAATTGTGCAAACTTTTGTTTTGGCGTCAAACTAATATTTTCAAATTAAAACTATTTGTTTTTTTATGTAACGTGCACATATGTATGTATAACATTCAAATTTGAATGTAAAATTAAAATATTACAGTTTTTCAATCAAACAGCTTTTCGTCCTCGATGAGTCATTATAAGGGCCTCCGTACATAGGTCGTATCGTCATCGTACTCGTATCATCAGCGGCACTACATTATTTTTTAATGTAGCGACGATGACGATACACTTGTTTGTCTGCACACATTGCAACCAGCTATGGTACAAATACGAGTTGTCAATATGTCGAGCAATGAAAAGGAATTTATTTTATTGCACTATCTTCTTCATCGAAGGAAAAATAAAAAAAGGAGGTACTGGGTGAATCCGTACATTAGGAATAACTCAAACAGCAGATTATTCATTGCCACAAGGGAGTTTACAAAAGGATGATTACAAATTTCAGACTTTTGCTCACACAAATGATTACAATAATTATAAATTTCAGACATTTTACAGAATAGCTAAAAATGATTTTAAGGAGCATGTAGAAATTTTGAAACTGACTATTCAAAAGCAAAATACTAACACAGAAAATCAAAAACAAAATATAAGCGTACAGTATATTTGACGACTCTGCTGTATGATACGCGTCATGCTGCATTCTTGCTATGACGAGTTTGAGCAGCTGAAGAAACGTGTGCGGTTTGCCATTTGAACACAAGTGTGCGTCAACGAAGTGTATGCCTCGCGTACATTTTGTGACATACGCTACGATGACGATACGACCCGTGCGCGAAGGTCCTTAGAAAAAACTATATCTATCATTTGGTGTTTAATGCACCGAGATTCGAGCCTGTGCGCCTCCGAATGGCAGTTACGCACCAACGCAACAATAAGGATAAAATACTATATTGCACCTTACGAATTGATTACGACGTCATGCCCCTAGAATATACAAACAAAAGGAAGGGGAATTACTTGTTTGTGAAGAGGAAGAATAGGCGAAAGCAACAGAAACTACCAAACAGAAGACGTTCCTACGACATTCGGTTCTGCGCTACCGGAACGATCCGAATTTATATCTGGCCAAGGACTCTCACTCCAGCAGCATTCTCCGTACATGTATGTATGAGGAATGTTTATACTGCTACAACAACAACAATCAAAAAGAAAAAGTTATACACACACTTTCCTGTCATGGAGTCATTCGCATAAAAACGCAAACAACTGCATTTGGAGGTATTTTTATAATTCGTGCTTTACAATTTACCAAGCCATTCATTGAATATTCAAAAACAAGTAATTCATCCTTCTTTTGCTTGTTTTGTATTATTATAGTTCATGACGTTCGTGGCTTTCGGAAAACGCCACCTTTAGTTTCTGTGTACTGCGCCTTTTATACCATTACAGTATGAACAGAACGATTGAACGTACAAAATGGCAAATTTAATAAAAGGTGAGGCAAGTATAGTGCCTCTGCAAATAATTAAAATATAAAAAGCATACAATAACTTTTCAATTTCGAAAATTTACAATCTCTCCCTATTCCCCCATTATTCGCCTTGTGAAAGTATTGCCAACAGAGCTATGCTATTAGCATTGCCATGAATAATGTGCTAAATTCTGTCTCATAGTCAACATTAAGATATTAACTATTGACGGTCAAACAAAACACACCTTACTAAATTGGCTTGTGAAAATTTACCTTGGCTTGCATATTAAACTAGAAGCATTGCCAGTTCAAAGTGTGTTTCTATTCGCAGTGGTACCAGATTTTCCAAAAAAATTAGAGCTTATTCACAATAGACTAAAACATATTAACGACGACGCGTCACGACGTAACGATATGAACATTTTTTTACCTGAAAATGTATTTTCAAAGCTGCAGCGACATAACAAGCAACTTGTTCATAGTGATAATTTTTGGTGTAAAAGACATTTTGATATTAAGAGTATTTGCAGGCCTTAATTAGTTTATCCCATTATTAATAAAATAATACCTTAATTACTTTTATTGTAACCATCGAATAGTAATGTTTGGAGCGGGACGATGTGGAGAACCTGGCAGAATACATCTGTCAATGAAGTTTAAAAAAACTATGCATATATTTCGAAAAAGTCTAGAATTATTTTCATTACTTCGTGAAAACATATTTTGTAATTGTGTGTTGTGTAAATGCGGAATTAATTAGTGTTTTTTTTTATCAGTGTTGAAACATGAAATACGTAAATATAAGTAATTTAATTAAATAACAAATAAGCTGCACTTTCAAATTCTCAACATCAGGAAAGAAGAGAGTAGGAAATATTTCCTTCGAAAAATCACCTCAATTGTAGATAACACGCTCAAGTGAAATAGGCAATTTAAAAGGCTGTAACTTGAGATTATTTGAAAAAAAGTGCAAGTAGCTTAGTACACATAACAGAAGCGAAGCGAGAGAGAATGAGAGAGAGAGAGAGAAAGAATATATATCTAAATAAATTCACAACATTTGCAGAGAATACAAATAGACCATATTTACAAAAACGGAGAAGGGTCGACCGGTGTAGGTAAACGCCGGACACAAACCGTGGCAGTAACGCGCACTACTCCGAGCGTTTATTACCCGCACAAACGCAGCGATTCCAGAACCGCAGCAACGGCATAAATTACCGCTACTTGGATAGCAACGCTGGAATGGATAGCATTTTATAGTACGCACAAGCACTAGCCAGGAAACGGAAATAAGAGCCAAAAAGTAGGTAACAAAAGAAAAAACCGCAAAAAAATTGGGACCAAAAAACGCCCCAGACAGTAGGCGCCAAGGAAATATAACGCCAAAGAGGAGGCACCAAAAATATATTTCCTACAAATTTGCCCAAAAAAACAAGCGCCAAAAAGCAGGCAATGTTATTTCTCACTAGAAATTAGAAACCACAAGGAAAAACCCAGCAAAAATAGCCTAAAATGTATCTAAGATATATGTAAGGTATAGCTCTCTCTCTCCTTTTCCTCTACGTTATATCTTGTTTCTCTCTCGCGGAATGAAAATGCCCAAAACGTTGCATGACTTGAAATTTTACTTTCCATTCTCGCTCGTCCATCGACGCCTAAGAAGTTTCACTTCAAAACATATATGTGTGTAAAATAAAATATATTACTATTATTTAAATAATGCATAGAACCCTGAATTATGTATATACTTATATTGAAAATATTCTATTATTTTAAAGCACTAAATAGAGTATTTATTACATTTTTATACGAAGCAAATGCAAAAATTTATTCTAGGAACTACGGTCCACCCGACCGCTGTCGTTCATGAAATATAATTACATTGGCTTAGCCTCCCTTACAAAATAAGCTCTTTGCTTAGGATGGTAGTCAAATAAAACAGGCCTATTATTATTATTATTATTATATAAAAATTAGGAAAGTAGTTATACTCATATAGCCAATACTTTCTCCTTTATAATAAACCTACTAGGGAAAGTCTGCAGAAAAAAGTAAGATCGGTACGTTTTCCTAGTTTTAAGTTACAAAATATATATATTTTAATCAAATTTAAAATAAATTTTATGTGAATGTCGGAATACGCCTAATGGAATACTGAATATATTTTTAATGCGTAAGAGTGGGATACCCTGAAATTGTTGTCTAATGCTTCTTCTTCTATAATTCCATTGACAATAATTATGACAGACTGGGAGTAGAATTTTTCGATTGCGGTGGTGTCTTCAATTTTTCACGAATTCGATAAATTAAAATATGAAAATGTCTTAATGGCTTAATGCAATTGATATGATTAATGTGTACTAATATCAAACAAATATTGTGGAAAAGTAATATTTTAGAACGGATAATAACAAGGTTGCTGGTTAACTAATTGGACCATTACAAAAGTCCTTTATGTGGTGGACACCCGAGCGATACTTTTTTTAACAACGGCTTGGCAAACCTTCGGTTTCTGTGAGGATGTCGTTTGCATTTAAGATAGACAAAGCGTTAAAAGCGAACTTATATAAAATTTGTCGCCTTTGCGGAATCGATAGAGACGAAAAAGTCGACATATTAGAAATTGGAACCCCAGACGAACAGCTGCCGGTGGATTGTGACGGCGAATTAAAGCTCCATCAAAAAATTATACAATGCATTGGGATCACAGTAAAATGAAATCCATCTATACGCGTTACAAATTTATTATAATTTTATTTAATACTTCATAGGTCTGTAAGGACGACAAAATGCCACAAAGTGCTTGTGTATTATGTGTGGATAAAATCAATGATTTTTACGAGTTTCGTGAAATGTGTTATGCCACAGATGTACAGACTAGAAAATTGTTGGGACTGAAAGGTGGATCTCAGAAAAAAGTACGAAATTAGAAGATTATTTTAAAATTCTCGTATATGTATTTTTATATACCTATATATATATATAAATATTATATATATGTGCATATATGTGTATATATCTATATACCATAAATGTATATGTACATATGTATTTACTCTCCTTTATAGAATATTACTGCAGATGTCAAGCCAATTATTGATATAAAGGAGGAAACGGGAGTGAAGCGAGGTCGAAAACGCAAGTCGGATGAAGTAATAGCAAGAGAAGAAGTAGCTGAAGTTAAGCGCGAATCAGCGCCAGTACCAGTCAGCAATAAAAAGCAACGTTTGAACGAGCCACCACCAGAACCACCAACTAAAAAGAAAGGCAAACTTGGGAAACAATTTGATAAAACAGTGAAACCCAAAGAGGAAATGTAAGTATGTATGTAAGAAAATTGTGGTATTTTGGTTTGTTTACATTCAAAAATAAAATTGGAAACCTTGCTCCTTGTAAACATTTTGGACATATGACACTTTAAGTCTGTAGATCCATTTTTATGGTATAAAATCAGCAAAGTTAATTAAAATTATTATTAACAGAAAAGAGGAGCCTGCGGAAATAGAGAAACCGTCTACTACAAATACTCCAAATGTAACAAAATTCCGGCAAGTCTGCAACATTTGCGATCAGCGTTTTGGTAGCAAAGCGAAATTGGACCAACATGTCGGAACAACACATTTGCCTAACATTCCACGTTACGTTTGCACGGCTTGTAATGAAACAATAAAAAAAACTAACGACATCAAAAGCCATCAGCTATGGCATAAATTATCCAAAACACCATATATCTGCGGTCACTGTAATCAATCACTGATCAGCTCTTATGCATATTCCAGGTACGTTTTTTTACCTTTCTAAACATATTTCTAATAAGACATATCAATTGCTAAATTTATGCAACACATTTTTACAGGCATCTTCGGGATCATACTGTGGAAATACCGCCAAATCTTTGGGTACTTGATCGCGAATGCCCACAATGTCATCAGACGTTCTTAACAAACTTTCTGTACAATACTCACACTTGTGCTGTAAAGACCAAAAAGTGTGCAGGTTGCAATCGCCAGTTACGTAACGAAGTCGAGTATCAGCGTCACGCAGCACATTGCGCAAAAGTTTATTTAAATTACTCAAAGCATATACCAGTAGCTGCTGCAGCAGCCGAATCCACAATTCGCATTAAAAATGAGAACGACGTAGAGGCAGCTGCCGCCGAAGCGCTCGCACGAAATGCTGGCATATCACTTAACATGGCACCAGTAGTGTCGTTAACTCGTATATCAACACCAGAAATAATGGCTGCCAGCCAAGGTACCAATATGCCAGAATATACTAATGAAACTAGCGTTACACCGGCGGATGATGCGAAGACACCAGGGAAAAAGGGTTGTAAGAAGGGAGTCTCTCGTAAAGATCTTAAAAGGGTCGACAACTTATTAAAATCAACATTGGATGCACTTGTGAGCATTAAACATGAACCAGAGGTGCATGTGGAAACAGAGCCTGAAACACCTGCAACTGTCGAAGAGACTACTAATAAAGAAAAGGATTCAGGAGTTGTAGACGATGATAATTTTCCGCACAGCGATGATTTTCACCATGGCGATGATGACGCAACTAGCGAGGATAATGGGGATGAGAATACAAGTGCTAGTATAGGTACTAAAGATATAGCTATAAAGCAAGAGCCAGTGGATGAGAATGCCACTCAAACCGCTGTAAATATTAAGCAAGAAGTGATTGACGTGGACAACGAGAACTCAGCACCTGCCGCAAAAATGCCAGTATTAAAATTGAAAATTAAAAAAGAACATGGCACTTTGAATTCATCAATAGTAGAGGAGCAAAGTGTGCGAGTTGAAAAGAAAAAGAAGAAGAAAAAACGAAAAGAAACCGAGCGAAATAAGGATAAATTGGTAAGTTTACGTTTTAACATAAAATACAACAGTAAATAAAGCAAAAACAAATTTATCTTTTTAGTCGGAGGGTAATGAAAATGCACACGAGATTCCAGCAGTACCTGCTGAAACTGAAAGGGATGGGGACTCTCTGCCCAATGCAAATATTTTGAGGCCCATCAAACAAGAGCGCTTAGATGAGGTCGATGAAGAATCTGAGAGCAATATTGCAGACAGTAGTGAAACTATGCAGGCGGGAGCAACTGTTATGACAACCATACCTATACCCCAATTCCAAATATCTGCGGTTTCGAGTGGTGTCGCCTTTGCCGATAGTATTGCAGACACCTGATGATACTGGAAGCTGATGTTGAGACTAGCGATGCTGCAGCAACGCCAGATATTACCACTGATGAGGGAGAGATGGAAGACATTAAACCGAATAAAGCTGAATTAGATCTTTTATTCAAAATAACAAGTATCAGCTCTGGCGTGCAGATGGATCAGGAAACAGAGGCAGAAAACACCGTCGAGGCAGCAAACGCCGTCGAAGCAGCAAACGCCGACGAAGCAGCAAACGCCGTAAATGACGCCATACCTGCAATCACAAGTGTTGTTTCCGAGCAGGTGCCTGAAGATCGAATTGGCAGCGTTTGTGAAGTGGTACACCGTAAGCCAGCTAAGACATCGCCTAAAACTATTAAGCATAAGGCGCCGGAGCAAAAGTCGCGGTCTGTGACACAAGCACGTGCGGCCAAGGCATTCAAATCGACAGCAGGGGTTAGCAAGAGCAATACAAACACGATCAGTAGTGCTGGAGAAACCAATATTGGCGAATACTCTCAAATTCAAATTAAACCCGAGCCAGTTGATCGTGGCTATGAAGATGTGTTTAATGCATTTGAAGCAGCCAAAAATCCAACTGAGGCCCAAACACTGTTTGTGGATGAAGAATTGTCAATGAGAGAAATTGCGGAGCAAGAGTATTTGAACAATATTGATTTCACAAATATACAAATAAAACAAGAAAAGGATGTTGAAGTGTCGGACGTGGAAATGACAAATACACACATCGTGGCAAATGCCATACCAAATGGCATGAAATGTTCCAACGGTGAAGAATCTCAATATTCTGGAAATGAAGAAGATACAGATAGTATGGACAATGAAGAAACCGATGATGAGGAAGATGATGATGACGATGATGATAATGATTGGGTAGGCGTTAAGAAAGAAGAAGAGGAAAAACGTGAATATCGTGAACTTGAATTGCCGCCGTTGTTATCAACAGAAGACTCCGAAGTTGCCGAAAATCAGAGCGTGCATGAAGACAAATTGGAGACCGAGGTAAACAATGCTAACTTTGAGTGCCCAAGTGAAGAAGGCATCAATGCTACTTTAGTAAATGAGCCTACTACGAGCACTTTAGAAAATGAGCATACTACGAGTACTTTAGTAAATGAGCCTACTACGAGTACTTTAGTAAATGAGCCTACTATGAGTACTTTAGAAAATGAGCCTACTACGAGTACTTTAGAAAATGAGCATACTACGAGTACTTTAGTAAATGAGCCTACTACGAGTACTTTAGTAAATGAGCCTACTATGAGTACTTTAGAAAATGAGCATACCACGAGTACTTTAGTAAATGAGCCTACTACGAGTACGTTACTTACTGCCGAGCATTCTAAATCAAATGAAGCAGAGCTTTTACCACCCCCGTTCATGATAACAGGCATTTATAGCCAGGCGGATTGTGATGTGTCTAATCAATTTCCAGCAATAATCGACACCGCGCCCCCTCCGGTTGAGACGGACTACCCTGATGCTATAATGGAACTGCCCGTTGAAGCGAATACCTTGAAAATTGCGAATGTCGTAGCTGGTTGTTCGAACAGCTTTGATGATTATCCCAAACAGATGGATGAGGATGAGGAAAAATCGTTCATAACATCACCCGTGGAGGCGATGGAAATAGCCGATGTGCCGAATGCAAGCACTAGTATGGCAACTGATGATCACACTGATCTACCAGATAGTATACCACTTAAGAGTACGGCAGAAGAAGCGATGGATATCACCCCAGCAGCTGAAACTATGTGCATAGAGGTAAGTCAAGGCAAGGATGCCCTACTTGAAGCCCAACCATTCTCGGACGGTAGCGCAGAACCAGTGACCGCGGTCGATACACCACAGATTGAACAGTTGAACTCGAATACAAATATAGTCCTCGACATACCCATCCAGAGCGATACTACTGTCGCTGTTGGCGAGGCTACTGAAAACGTAGTTGAAGAGGCACAAAATGTGCTCAATCACGAGGTCGTGCAAGCACAAGCAATTCAACGGTTAACATTAGAAGTCACTGAGCCCAACCATCAAATCGCAGAAGAAACGGAAAATCTTTTGAACGAGAGCGTAGTTGAGGCTCAAATGCAGCAACAGCAGGCATGTCACACAGACGCACAGTCTGAAAGTGTTGTGTTGATGCGACTGGATGATCCCGATTCGGAGAAAAGTTATAGCAACGCAAGTAACAGTAACGGCAGCATTGACGGCAGCAACGGTAGCGGCAGCGGCAGCGGCAGCGGAGTTGTCAGCGCTAGCGGCAGCATTGGCAGATCGAGCCAAAGCACAATGATCAATCATCCATTCATGCTAGACGACAGCAATATAAATGAAATCGCCGAAAACAATAACAATGCAAATATCGAGCGTGAATTACAAGATGACGTTGCCGCTACGTCTGCTGCGAGCACGAGCGCAGCGAACGTTGCTGACAATGCCGCCGAGGAGCAAAGCAATGCGATGTTAATAGACATGAAACCGTACGAGATAACATGAAAACAAATATAAGCAAGTAATTAATGAATAAAGTTTAAATAATAGAGCTAGGAATGTGGCGAAAATGCAGATAGAATGAAAGTAAGAAGCGGGAGTTCAATTAGTTTAAGTTTATTATTGGTAATCATATTTAGTTGGTTTTGATAACTTCATGGCGGTCGCTTTCTCTTGAATTATTTCAGTGATTATTAAGCAATTAGGTCTATTTAAGCTTCATTTTTTTCATTTGTTATTTTTTGTATTGATTAAATACATATATATTTTAGCGTAAGGTTGATCGATTTAAAAATGTTATAATAGAAAAAGTAAAATTCCTCAAATTGCAAAACACAAATAAAAATTTTAATAACAGGATATTTATAATTTATTATTCTAGTTTATTGATTACTTTATTTGTTGGTAAAGTAGCTTAAAACGAAAATTTTCAAAAATATTTCTAGCATTTGGTTGATTTAGAAACATTCTAAGTATTTAAAATTTTTTTCTACAAATCCCAACTGTGGTCAAAACCTTGAGCTACTTTACCAGTGTAACACCGATTCGCTTGATTTTGTGTATTTATGTACACACACACACACACTCACATATATATGTTCATATTCTAGTTTATACGTAAATATATATGTATACATGTATTTATATGCACCAATAAGTTAAGCGGCAGCGTCACGCAAATATGCATGCGTCGAAAATCTGGTTCCATTGCACCAACACATGAAAAGTTTCGTGTAATGAAATGTTCGCTATAAGTTTTTAGCTTATGTATGTGGAAATTCAACAAAGATTTGTTAACTATATGAAACAAAGAAGCATAATAAGTACATCTATTTTCTTTTGTAAGCAAATATTACCAGAAAAAATATATAATCACATAATGTAGAACACGTATGATTTGGTAAGGCAAAAAAAAAAAAATAATAATAATAATAAAAAAGTAAAATACCAACGCTGTCGAAAATACAGATCTGTCTACATGTTTTTTTTTTTTATACGAGACTGATTTCAGTGATTTAGGAGTTTCAAGAGTGTCTGTCTGTGGACGTCACGATTTTGAGAAAATTGGGCGATACAAATCCATAAAACGGGGTTTTGAGTGTTTTTACGCCTTCTTTTCTCAAAAACCTAACCTTGCCAGAGACTTCAACTTATATTAAAATTACAGCTCAGATGCAGTGTAATGCAAGAGCATAAAAATACATAGGAAATTAGTCTCGCATAAGAAAAAAAAAACACAAACAAAAAGGTAATTTTGTAGACCTGTATAATTGATTTAAATATGATAATTGTATGAAAAAATAACAAACAATAAGATTCATAATAAATAATTTTTTAAAACAATTTGAATAAAATTTTTAATATTTGGCCATCGATGCGTTGACCTAACAACGGCTCTCCCACAAACTTTACTGAAAGACAGATGAACCCCTAATTCTATAATTATCGTAGGAAGCTGTGATCGCTTGGATTCTGCTTTGAAGCTGATACCATTTCTTCTTTGGTGCAGCTCTTACCGATCTCCCTAAACTTAACTCCGCAATAGCACACTCTGTATCGGCTTGCTCTTTTTGTATTTCTGTCAGAAGGGCGTACAAATCTGGGTGGTGTTTTCCCACTACTATCGCGAATAGGTTATGCCACCCCTCGCTGACGTTGTTCGTTCTGCAAGCTCCTTGGAGAGCAGCTTCATGCTGATTCCACAATTCGATTGGATATTGAGGCAAAATCTGTCTTCTAAGGCCTCTTGCTGGTAGTCCTAGAACGTAATTTTCAGCAAAATAATCGAGGACAGGACGAAGTTCATCTGGTGAATTAATTAAAAGCAACTGAAAACTAGGCTTAACGTCATCTGGGGGAACATAAGCCAAAGACAACATCATGTGCACACTTCTCTTCAAATCTCGATTTAGCGGGCCATTGTAAGTTGCTTCGAGTCCTTCGGCTTGAACACGGCGATAGATGGATTGACCAAGGTGGAAAAAGCAGCAAGAGATTTGTACATCCGGGAATACCTTAGCACATGAATTGAGAATAGCCACCTCAAAATCAGTCATGAATTTTTCTGGGCGAAAATTTTGAATGTGGTACTCGTCAGCAATTGCCTTAACTCCATTTAACACAGCAGTGTATTGTGTGGATTGTTTCGATGACATCAAAGCAAATACTAATGGTACAGCAATTTTATCCATAGGAACGTCCTCATCAGAGCCCATTACATTTTTCTTCACCAACCCAAGAATTGTGAAAACTTGAGTAAAAATATGTGGTGCGACCTTGAATGTTCCATCTAGGAACCAAACAGAACTTCGTGAAAGAAGCTTTAAGTTTTTACGCGTACTGAAAACTAAAACTCTTTCGTTGTTTGGCATATTTGCAAGAGAATCATATATCAGAAAGGTTTCTCCAGCCAGGGTATTACGATAACGTTCTGGTAGACTCTGTAAGACGGCTAGTGATTTAGGGTTTGGCGGTAAATTTTTTTGGCGTTGACGTCGCATGGCTTTCTTTAAATTTTCCCTCTCCGGGAGTTGCCTAAGGACCCCCTCTTCCAACGACGGTAATTCTGAGCGCAATATTTGAGCAGGAGGCTGCTCCGGATGCCCCTCCGCTTTTCTTTTTAATCTAAATAATAAAATAAAATAGTAAAAAATGAAATATATAAATAAATAATATATAAATAAATATATCAAACATGTAAAAGTATACAGCTAACCTCATTTTCACAATTTCAGCCTTGCATAATTCCTGATCTGGCGCGCGAGGATGATCTGCTATGTTTTTGAATATGACAACTGGTTCCCCTGGCATTGTATCCGCGGTAATTGTACGAACTGTACATTCTCCATTCCGAAGTTTCACGCAATCCCAATAAGCTTTTCCTTTACTTCTTTTTGATCGCTGATATAAATGACCGTCCAATATTAATTTCGTCCCTAATATTTCTCGTGCTGGTTCCATTGTGATACGAATATATGTAGAATTAAAATATAAACATGTTCAAACACTAAAAATTTTATACAAAAACTAGCGGACCCTCTGCCTGCTTCGCTAGGCACATCAAAATTAGAAATGAATAATGAACACTCGATTTAGATTCACTCTATGTGTATTTATTCTTTTTTTACAATATAAAATTAATGTTAATTTTAAACTTAAACTAACGCAAAGCCTTTTCGTAAGCTACATTTTTTGTTTTGCCCTGAGTTGTGGTATAAATAAACAGAACAGGCTTTCCTACATGTGAACATGATACATATAATTGTCCGTTGGAGAAGCATGGATATTCTAAGTCAATTCCGCATAATTTCAGCGATTGTCCTTGTGCTTTGTTTATTGTCATTGCAAATGCAAGACGTATTGGAAATTGCGATCTTTTGAAGTCAAAAGCTAAATCTGGTGGAATCGGCGGAATACGCGGAATCAATACGTCTTCACCTTTGAATTTTCCTTTTAAAATTGTTGCTTCAATAAGATTATTAATGACCTTTTTGACTGCCAATCTGCCAACTTTCAATTGTAAGCGATGAGCCGGCAGTCCAGGTAATTCCAAGGAATTTAAAAATTCTGCTGGATATTTTACAGCGTCATCTTGATTTATAACTGTATCAATTGATTTAAATGTAACAATCTCACCAGGCACATCATTTAAAATATTTGCATTCAATTGACCAACATCCTTATTTTTCGCAGCCAGTATTGCTCTTTCAGCTAACCAATTGTGATTTTGATAATTTTGCGCAATATTTGGAAAAACACTTGAAACTAATTCTTGTTTTGTGTGTGCGAAATTGCAAAAATTATCTGGCAGAGTGATTAAGCCAGTAGCAGCATCAATAGGAATTTGTCCATTTCCTATCTTCAGAAGTAGCCTTGAAAATTCGTCAGCCGATGCATAATTTTGCAAATAAACTCGCAGATTTGTTTTCAAAGTCAAAGTTTTTACGTGCCTCCTTTAATGGGATGTCTTTAAACATGCTTTTAATTCACCTGCTGGTGTTGAACGGGGAATTACTGGCAAAGTTTGACGAAAATCACCAGACAATAATATTAAAGCACCACCAAATATTTCTTGATTATTACGTAAATCTTTCAAAGTTCTATCCAATGCTTCCACTGATTTTTTATGTGCCATTGTACATTCATCCCACACAATTAATTTGCATTGTTGCAAAAGTCTTCCCATTCCAGTAAGTAATATAATTTTTTTTTCTAAAACAAAATAATTGAAAAGTAATTAATTTAATCAAAAAAACATGAAAAACTTACAATGTGCATTACAATCGGTAACAACAACAACGAAACCACCGTTTTTTTATTTTCACTGATTATTAAAATTTTACGCACAATATAATTTATTTTTATAAATTTTTTCCCAAAAAAAAAAAAACAACAATGAAAAACACACTCATATTTGCTATTTTAGTTGTTAAATGAAAATGTGTTTCAGGTACTTTTTAATTTTGCAACTACGCTATGGCTTTGAAACTGCTTACATTCACAAAATAATCCAACTCTTTAAACACACATACAAATATAATTATTTATTTACCTAATACAAACTTGTTCTCTTTTAACAATGATAATATTACTATGTGAAATCAAGTAAATATGCATTTTTGTATTATATCCTGAGCATTTGTCCTCAGCGCTATACCAATGCTCGAACACTTGGAGCATGCAATTTACAGAAGTATTGTAACAGAAATCCCTGAGAGCGCTATTTTAGTTATACCTGCTTTTAGGCATTTATCTCGTAAACGGACGTTTGCCCATATAAAATTGTCTACTTAAATGCATGAAAAAAGTATTAGCATAACTTTTTCGAGTATATATATATACATACAGGAGGATTTATTTTTTACATTTTGCTCGTCAGCTTTCGCGTTTTCTTTTCTTGGTTTTAGACTTTCACCACAAAAAAATTACGCAACCCCATGAAAAAAGTTATACTAATAGAAACCTGATCTTAATACTCGAGCTAGCATCAAATTAACACATTTTATTTTTTAAAAGAACATTTATGGCGACTGTTGATCCATATTGATGGATTTCAAAAAATGTATGGATTCAACCCCTGAATAATTTCGTATATTTTAAATCCATCTAAACTTTTACATTTGCGCATTTATATATATGTATGTATTAAAAATTTAATTTAAGTAAACGTTGCAATATTTGTCCAAAAACTTTATTACTATTTTATCTAAATCATAAAACGTTCAAATGAAGCTCAAAATATTTTTCCAGTTAACAAAAAAAGCAATGTGCTTTGATGCCGTGTCACGCATGCATAAAAAGGAAAGAAAAGAGAGGACAACTATTGCGTTACGATTAATACAGTCGCATACGTCACTCGACATCGAAACAATGTTATTCATGGCTGTGTATATTCTATTCATTTGCGTGTATTCTCATTCCGTATACGTAATGCCCGTATAAGGGAAACACGCAAATATTGTATTTTTCACACTTACACAACGCACGCATACTTTTACCGATTTCTTTAAAACTTCACATAAACCATCTATGGACCAATACCAATGATCTGTGAAAGTTTGATTGAAATCGGTGAATGCGTTTAGGCGTGAATCGGCGACTAACGAACACAAAAAAACGTCTCCATTTTTATATATAAGATGTCGAGAACAAACAGAAGTTAAAAAGTAGAATGACAGTTGCATTCGTTTTTATGGTAACATTATTCTTCTGTTGGAACCATTTATGCGTCAATTATTTAAAAATATTCGGTAAATTAGTTATTCGGGAAATTGGTTTTCGGGAAAATGGATTCGGGAAACTGGCATTCGGGATTTTGGTTATTCGGAATTTTAGACATTCGGGCCAGAGGCATTCGGGAAATTCGATTCGGGAAAATGACCGGATACCGTTGCACTGTTCTCCATGCCTCAGTTCTTTCGATCTATTTTATTTTATTTTTTTGATGTACATATATTAAAGAATACATACAGAAAACCTAATATCATACCGGTGAATATTTTCCAAATTACACGCAAATTTGAAAAGACGTTTCAGAGTGCTTCAAAGAGCTTTTCAAACTTTAAACGCGTTTTTCTCCAAATGGTGTTTTCAAAGCCGGTGACGAACATTACTCGAAAACGGCTAAATCGATTAGTCTCAAATTTCAACACGAGCTTCTTAAATATATTTTTTAGTAATTATTCCTACTTTATTATTTATTTATTTCAATTTAACGCCGAAATGTTGGTTAAAATCGATTTTGTTTTTGAGAAACCGCCATTTTGTAAAAAAAAATATTTTGCTCATTTCTTCCATTGATTACTAGATTTACCATTACTTTAACGAAATCTTTTTGGTTTTTTAATTTCAGAGGATCCAGTTCAGAGATATAGTGGTAACTGCAAAACGTCTTTTTTTGGAGGAGCTCCGGGAGATCAGATGTAGCTCCTTTCCAAAAAAATATTTTTACTAATACTAAGTCTTAAAATACAGTTAAAAGATAACATAATATGTGTACAAATTTTTAGATCAATAAATTTAAAAGTTTTCTCAGAAAAAAATCTGGAAGATTCCTTTTTTTAGCCTTCTAACTGTATATAACCTTTAAAAATAGTAAATTCAAAGCGGCAAAACCTAGCAACACTTGAATTAGGCAAATTGACATGGCCGGAACCCAACAGTGGTCGTTCAAAATGCCTGCTAAAACTCAACTCAATACCTACATACCCCAATATATGGGAGTATTTGTTATTTTAGTGTGAAATATACAGGGTCCGGCACTCGAAGTGTAACCAACATCAGACCGCTCGTGCATTAGATGTCTGTTAGTTGGCTAAATTACAGTCCAGAGTATTGTTTACAAGGCGCGGAAGCATTTTGACGATAGTAAACGCGAAAAAAGAAAATGAGTAATGGATTTCAAACCTATTAGTGTGATTGCATTATATTTGGCTGGAAAATCACAACCGGCAGCTGTTTGTGAGCTCGAGCACCTTACAGTAAATCCAGTTTTCGTTTTTCGCGCCACTACTCGTTACAATGATACTCAGGGCCGTGGAGAGAATATTCGGGCCCCGGGGGAAACTTGAGATGCGGGCCTCTTCAATTTTTTTTTATTTATCAAAATGCGTATTATGTTATAGTGATATATGTAACATTTAAACATTGAAAAACTCATTGATAAAATTTTTGATAGAATTAATTATGAAATATTGATTAAAATGAATTTTAGAAAACTCTTCAGCAGAGCTGAAATAAAAAACGCAGCTGAAAAAAGTTAAAATTTTTTATTCATTTTGGGAGCCTTAAAAATATTTGAAAATGACTGCCACGATGCTTAGAATTTTGATTTTCTTGCTTTAGCTGAGGCAAAAGCTCTTATAATATCATCGAAGTAGAAGTATTATTTACTATATTTTTTCAAGCAGGAAATTTCTTGGAATTACCCTCGAGTCCGGGCCCCTCTGAAAACTCCGGGCCCGGGGGAAAAAGTACCCGATCCCCCCTCTCGTCGGACCTGATGATACTGGTAGCATCGCGAACCGTCATGGAGGTGGTTATCAAAAGACTGCAACGTCAATTGAAATGGTTCAAAAAGTGAAGACGCGACTTGAGCGAAATCCCCGACGAAGGGCCAATCAAATGGCGAAAGAACTGAAAATATCTGAACCTAGCATCCGCCGCACACTGAAAAATGAGATCGCAGGAGTTGCTTCGCTTTGCTGAAAGTGGTAAATTTCCTCACATTGTGTTTTCTGACGAGAAAAATTTTCAAATAGAGCAATTCGTAAACTTCCGAATATTTATTTGACCGATTGGCCACCAGGAGGCACCACCTGCCACAGGTAATTGTTTGGGCCGCAGGCGGGCGCTCTCCAATCGTTTTTATCGAGCCTGGCGTCAAGTTAGGTTAGGTTAGGTTAGGTTGAAGCGGTTGTCCATTGTGGACACACTCAGGCTCGTAGCCCATTGTGATGCCGCATGGGGAAACTAGCCCTTATCCCTCCTGAAACCACAGTGTACTATTCAAAAATTTTGCTAGATCCTTAATTTCGACAGAGCCGAGATCTTCTAATTCATTAAAGAAATGTTTGCCCAAATTGGCGAGTCTACGTCTGGAAAGAGCAGGACAATGGCACAGAAGGTGCGGAATCGTCTCTTCCTCTTCCTCGTCTAGACAACTTCTGCAGAAGTCATGTGTTTGCACACCTATTCTCTGGGCGTGCCTACCAATTAGGCAGTGCCCCGTTATGACTGAAGTCAGTATGTTGAGACTATGTTTGTCTCTCCTTAGTAGAAGTTCTGTGCGTTTAGCATTGAGAGTCGGCCACATCTGTCGGGCTATTTTGCAAGTGGCTTCGTTTCGCCATCTTTCATTCGCTATTCTTACAATTTCCTCGTGGATATGTAGTCTACATGTTTGCAAGGGTATACCTATATCAGTGTCTATGTGCTCATCAGTCAGTTTGGTGCCGATTTTCGCAAGTTCATCAGCTCTGCAGTTCCCCTCTATGTCGCAATGGCCAGGAACCCATGCTATCGTTAGGTGAAATGACTCCGCCATCTCGTTAAGAGATGTGCGGCATTTCATGGCTACCTTAGAGGTTCTCGACTGTTTAGTGAGGGATTTTATCGCCGCCTGGCTATCAGTGAAAATGTAGATATCATCACCAGATATCGCATCACACTGTACCAGTGTCACGGCTTTCATTATTGCCATCAGTTCAGCCTGGAAGACACTACAGTAGTTGGGGAGCCGAAAACTGAAGGAAATCCCCAGATGCTCGGAATACACACCCCCGCCCACCCTGCCATCGAGCTTTGAGCCATCTGTGTATACATGGATGGACTCGCCCTGTCTTACCACGTCACGCTTCCACTCTTCCCTCGTGGGTAGGAGTCAAGTTAAATACGAAATATTATCGGGAAAGTATTCTGGAGGTTGCTTTGAAGCCGTGTGCTGACAAACATTTCGGTGGCAGACCATTGATGTTTCAACAGGCCCCGGCACCGTCTCCCAAAGCTTGCGAGAATAAATAATGGCTAAAAATCAACGTTCCGAAATTCATAACGCCCACACAATGGCTCTCAAATTCACCAGTTGCGAATCCGACGGATTATTCTCTTTGGTACATTTTGGAGAGCAAAGTCCGAACTAAAAGATTCACCAGACTCGAGGCACTGGAAAAAGCCATTGTCCGCAAGTGGGCTAAAATACCTGCAAGTCACATTCGGGCAGCTTGCGATTCGTTGCTGGACCGTTTCAAGGCCATAGTCAAGGCAAAAGGAGGTCATATCGAGCAAAAGTAAATTGATTCTTGATTTTGTATTATTTTCACACATTTTTTACTTTGAATTGAATAAAAGTAATTTTCTAAACTAAATGCATGGCCTTTTTAATTGGTTACACTTCGAGTACCGGACCCTGTAAAATATGGTCACGAAAAAACTAGTCGATTGTGTTTACTCATCACTTGCGTAAAACTAACTGTAAATAAAAAATAATATACATATTTATTGTGTTTGTTGCCATTATGAATTGGCATATTCACTTTTCGTGACTTTTGCATATTTTTCAAGATGTGTTCTGTCAGGTTCGGTGTGAGCTTGCGCAGAAAGCAAGAAAATTGTCATTTGTCGTACAATGACATAGCAAAAACTTTAAATAGTCCGAAAGTACGGTAAATTATGTTTCAAAAAAGTTTAGCTTTATCGATGGAACGAAGACCTGGCAGTGGAAGAAAAAAAGGATTTCGGTCGGGAATAAAAGCCAAAAAATGGTGTCATTATTTCCAAAAAAGCTAATTTTGAGATGCTGCAAAAAAGGCCCGTATGTCGGAAAGATACGCAAAAGAGTGCAAAAGTGAAAGTTTACGATCATGTAAGAAGAGTGTTGGACCCAATTGAAATTATAAATAAAACAAGAGTAATAAAACACGTGCGCGAAAATAGTGAAGATTTTCATAAATATGGCTGGGTGGTTAGGGACGATGAAATATACGTAAAAGCAGACTTTAATAGATTCTGGACGCTGAGTTTTATACTGCAGCCAAGAGAGAGAGAGGGAGTAGTCCCAAGTGCCTTTAAGCTAAAAATATTGGACAAGGGCCCAAAAAAATGTTTGGTTTGCCAAGCCATCTGTCAATATGGTATGAAAAGCAAAACGGATATGGATGGATATTATAAAACAAGAAATTTATATGAAACAGTGTTTGCAAAAACGTTTGCTCCCATTCATAAAACAATATAAATGCTCAGTTCTGTTGCGGTCCGATCTAGAATCGTATTATTATAGCCGTTCTACAGGGTGGGCCAAATAAGACCTACTAATGTCACGCAGCAGGTCCATAGTTTGCCTAGCAGTATGAGCAGTTGTTCTGTCTTGTCGAAACCACAAATTAGGATACTGCTTCGCCATTGGCCGCAAAAAGTTTTCAATCAATGTTCTGTAAGAAGCTCCGGAAATGGATTCCGGCGTTTCATCCTCTACTGGCCATAACACCGCATCAAACAGTACATTTAGATGGGTGGAACTAATGGTAGTGTTGCCCTTGGATTTTCAGAGCCCCACAATCTACAGTTTTGCTTGTTGACGTAACTATTTAAATGGAAATGCGCTTCACCCGACATCAGCCGATATTTACGCTGCGTTAAAATAATTAATACAATTGCTGGCGTATGCCGATGATATTGACATCATCGGCCTTAACAACCGCGCTGTTAGTTCTGCCTTCTCCAAACTGGATAAAGAGGCAAAGTGAATGGGTTTGGTGGTGAACGAGGACAAAACGAAGTACCTCCTGTCTTCAAACAAACAGTCGGCGCACTCGCGTATCGGCACCCACGTCACTGTTGACAGTTATAATTTTGAGGTTGTAAAAGACTTCGTGTATTTAGGAACCAGCATTAACACCGATAATAATGTCAGCCTTGAAATCCAACGTAGAATCTCTCTTGCCAACAAGTGCTACTTTGGACTAAGTAGGCAATTGAGCAGTAAAGTCCTCTCTCGACGAACAAAACTAACACTCTACAAGACTCTCATCATGCCCGTCCTAACGTATGGCGCAGAAGCTTGGACGATGACAACATCCGATGAAGCGACGCTTGGAGTGTTCGAGAGAAAGATTCTGCGTAAGATTTTTGGACCTTTGCACGTTGGCAACGGCGAATATCGTAGACGATGGAACGATGAGCTGTATGAGCTTTACGACGACATAGACATATCGCAGCGAATAAAGATGCAGCGGCTTCGTTGGCTGGGTCATGTCGTCCGAATGGATACAAACGCTCCGGCTTTGAAAGTATTCGATGCGGTACCAGCTGGTGGTAGCAGAGGAAGAGGAAGGCCTCTTCTGCGTTGGAAAGATCAGGTGGAGAAGGACTTGGCTTCACTTGGTGTGTCCAATTGGCGCCGGTTAGCACGAGAAAGAAACGACTGGCGCGCTTTGTTAATCTCGGCCAAAATCGCGTAAGCGGTTATCGTGCCAATTAAGAAGAAGAAAATAATTAATCGTTGACAAGAATAGAAAAACTCGATAATTTTAACGCGTTGTCTTGTACTGTAGGGTTCCATAATAAATTTCCAAAAATTCAATTATAACCTACAAAAAGAGAAAAATAAATATGTCAAAAATTAAAAAAGTTATTTGTGCTTAGCTTTCGATGGTCTTATTTGGCCCACCCTGTACAATGAAGTGATACGAAAATCAAGGGGAAATATTGCTCAAAAGGGCCACAACCCTCCAAACTGTCCACAATTGTGACCCATTGAAAAATATTGGGCAACTGTTAAAAGAAAATTGCTAAAAACAAATATGTAGTTAAAAATGAATTGGCAGACAGCGGCAGATACCGTAACAAAAACTGATACCCATGACCTAATGAAAGGTGTCAAATCTAAATTGCGCACCTTATACAACCACATCACCGGGTACACGGCAGCAAAATTTTGCCCGCTCATTTTACTCGTATTCACACACTCAACCAATCAGTCACTGGTCAGATGGCAACGAAGTAATATGAGAGAAGACTTTGTTGCATTTTTTCGTATATCTCCAACACAATCGCATTAAACGAAACGGTAACATGAGTCCGGTCAGGTCAGCCAATCAGCTGATTCCTTCAAAATTGCTGAGAACCGGTTAACGGTCTAATGTTGGGCACGCCTCTGCGTTTGCACATCGTATATACTGTAAAAAGCATGTGCTCATGCCGTTGTCGCGGTGATCGATATGATAGAGTACTTCTGCAGTCATACGCAAATTTAATTTTTTTTAGATGCAGAAAAAAGTGATTGGAATTTAAGTGTGCTCTGCACAACCTATAAGAAGGGTGATCCTGCAATCTGTGCCAATTACCGCGGGATTAGTCTTCTAAATATCGCCTATAAGGCTGAAGCCCTTGGACCTTATCAGTGTGGCTTTAGACATGGAGAGTCTACCATCGACCAAATATTCACAATACGTCAAATCTTGGAAAAGACCCATGAAAGGAGAATCGACACACACCATCTTTTCGTCGGCTTCAAAGCTGTATTCGACAGTACGAAAAGGAGTTACTTGTATGCCGCGATGTCTGAATTTGGTATCTCCGCAAAACTAGTACGGCTTTGCAAGATGATGTTGCTCAATACCAGCAGCGCCGTCTGAATTGGGAAGGACCTCTCCGAGCCGTTTGATCCCAAACGAGGTTTCAGACAGGGTGACTCGCAGTCGTGTGATTTCTTTAACCTGCTTTTGGAAAAGATCGTACGAGCCGCAGAACTTAATCGCTCAGGCACAATTTTTTATAAGAGCGTACAATTGTTGGCGTATGCTGATGATATTGAATCACCCGCCTTAGTTCCACCTTCTCCAAACTGGATAAAAAAGCAAAGCGAATTAGTCTGGTGGTGAACAAGCACAATACGAAGTCCTGCCTTCAAACAAGCAGTCGGTGCACTCGCGTATCGGCACCCACGCCACTATTGACAGTGATGATTTTGAGGTTTTAAAATACTTCGTTTATTTAGGAACCAGTATTAACATCGATAATAATGTGTGCCTTGAAATCCAACGTAGAGTCTCTTTTACCAACAAATGCTACTTTGAACTAAGTAGGCAACTGAGTAACGTATGGCGCAGATGCGTAGAAGATGACAACATCCGATGAGGCGTCCCTTGGAGTGTTTGAGAGCAAGATTTTGGACCTTTGCACGTTGGTGACGGCGAGTATCGCAGGTGATGGAACAATGACCTGTATGAGCTTTACGACGACATAGAACATAGTGCAGCGAAAAAAGATGCAGCGGCTACGTTGGCTGGGTCATGTCGTGTGAATGGAAACAAATGCTCCGACTCTGAAAGTATTCGATGCGACACCAGCTGGTGGTAACAGGAAAGAGAAAGACCTCCTCTACGTTGAAAAGATCAGGTGGAGAAGGACTTGGCTTCACTTGGTGTTTCCAACTGGCGCTGGTTAGCACGAGATAGAAACGACTGGCGCGCTTTACTAAACTCGGCCAAAATCACATAAGCGGTTATCGCGAGAAGAAGATGAATTCCTTGGGATTTGTGCGAGCGAAATGATTATCGCTGAAGCTCAGTTCCGATTCTGCAGCAATATTGCAAGTCATTTTATTAGAACAAGAGTCGAGTAAATGCCGTAGCGACTACCATTCGGTAGGACCCGGGTTCGAAACCCAGTGTGGGCATGAAACACCACATTATAGAAAATGTTATTTGTTTTGTAGAGATCGCCTCTCGGAAGTCAAAAGCAAAGATCCGAATGCATTTCGGTCACGAAAAAACTTCTTTTAAAAAGTCATCTGCCGCACTGTGGGACTGTAAAGCTGTAGGTCCTTTAATTTGTGAAACACCATCAAAGACGCACACCACAAAATGGAAGAGGTGCTCGGTCAAACGTTCAAAGAATGAAGTAGGCGCCAGGTAAATGGTGTTCTTTTAAGAGCTTGAGAACTTAAAATGATAAAACAAAAAGAAACGAACATATTGGAATGAATTTTAATTTTTATTGTATTCTGTTGATAATTTCATGACATTTATTTTTTGAGTATGATATCCGGCGCTTGGAGCTCGGAATTATTTAAATGCAATTGAATGGAAAGCTTTCGAAACTATAGGAGGATCAGCAAAAAATATGAACTTTGAAAGAGATGAAGCCAAAACTAAACCGCTTGTTCAACTCATGACAACAAAATTTCTGCAGCGATTCTTCACAGAATCCTTATAGCGAATCGCTGTTATTTCTCTTTATGCAATCACAGAACCGCCTTCTAGATGACGAAGATTTTTCAGTACCGCTCAATTACTATTCCAACCTTTCTATACGGTGGTGAAACCTGGTCACTCAGGGAAATGGATAAACAGAAGCTACTGATCTTCGCAAGGAGAGTTCTGTGAAAAATCTTTGGGGCGATATCTGATACAGACGAATGGCAGAAGCGCTACAATCATGAACTCAAAAAACTGTATATACCCCGTCTGTAATAATCGCAACAATGATCAACGGACTGACATGGGCTGGCCATATATTACGAGCTAATTCCGATTACCCACTCCAACAAATACTGTTTGGAAAGTGGCATAGATGGCTCAGATGGATTGACGCCATGAAGGTGTAGATGATAACGCAGGGTTTTTGGCATTTCGTGCATGGAGGACGCAGGCACGAAACCGAGACAATTGGAGGCATATACTGCAGCAGGCGAAGACCCGACCAGGGTTGTCTAGCCAACAAATATGATGTTGATATTGACATTGACCGTTGGACATCTTTTTTAAAACCTTCGGTTGGCACCCGGGTGTTCGGAGATCCTTTTTAAAAGGTTATATCCGCAAATTGATGGGAAATTTAATTTTAGGAAGCTATCTGGAAGCTAAATTCGTTAGTTATAATAGAAAATGTTAAATTTAAGTCAAAGTCGAAGAAGTCTGGCCAAAAAGTTTGCGAATTCATGATGACTTGTCAAACCTATCGACATCGATAGTTCTCATGCAACTAAAAAAGCACCCGATATGTGGATATTTATATATACATGTATTGAAATTTGAAATTTGAAAAGGTTGAGCCAAGGAGCACCAGGAGATTTGGTGGCTCCTTAAACACTCAGGCTAAAAAGCCCATTGTGTTTAAAGCTCTGGAAAGGGGTAGATAGTCAAGGAGGGAAGGAGAAAAGTATCAGAGAAAGAGATAGGAAAGAATAGAGACAGATATATATGTATAATAACTGATGAGATAATGAAGAAAAGCAGTGATAAACACGGCAAAAATTACACAGGGCAACAAAAAAAAAAAAAAATCTGCGGCAATAATTTTGTTAATGGTTTTCATTAGCACTTGTATTATATATATTGAGTATGAAATTACATTTTTTGAATTGACTCTGGTTCTTGAGATAAACGCAAAATTAAAAATTACTAAAAAAATTTAAAGTGCCCTCCTACAGTTGCACTAATTTGATTAAACCTAACTACGGTTTCGTTATCTGTTTGCATATTTAGGTACAACACTTTCACTTATTTGCTGTTAGACTCAGAAGTTATCAGTTAGTGCCATTTTTTAGTTTTAAAGAAATTGTTGTTTCGAAAATATGAGTTCGTCACGAAAACCTTGTGTTAACGATTGCAACATATATGTGGCAAATTTTGTTCGCAAAAGCAAAGAACACAGATCACAGAGTTTGTGAAAACAACCTACCAAGCATACTTTGGGATAAAGTATGTACAAAAGAATAAATATTGGGTGCCCAATATTGTGTGTAAGTCTTGTGTAGAATCTTTGCGATACTGGAGCCAAGGAGGACGTAAAGGGCTTCAAATCGGAGTACCGATGATGTGGAATGAGCCAACGAATCATTTTAATGACTGTTATTTCTGTGCAGTAAAAGTGAAAGGTACAAACCGTTTTAAGAAACGGAATTGGGTTTATCCTAATATTAAATCAGTTAGACCCCCAGTATTGCAGTGACAATTTACGAATTCCTGTGTTTACAGGACCATCTTCTGCTAACTGTAATGACATTGAAATGTTAGAGAATTCTGACAATCAAGCAAGCAGCAGTGAAAGCGAGTTCGAAGAAAGTCGTTGTATGAAACAAGGATTTTCGCAAGCAGAGCTTAGCGACTTGGTTCGTGATTTAAATTTATCAAAAAAATCTGCCGAAATTCTTGCTTCAAGACTAGAAGAAAAACAATGTCTTCAACCTGGCGTTACCATCACATTCTTTAGGACCAGAGAGCAAGAACTTCTTCCTTTCTTTCAAGAAGAATACAAGCTTGTGTTTTGTAACAATGTTTCTGGTCTGTTAAATTGTATGGGGCATCCTGAATATAATCCTGAACATTGGAGACTTTTTATAGATAGCTCAAAAAGAAGTCTGAAATGTGTATTGCTGCACAATGGAAATAAATTTGCTTCGGTTCCAATTGGTCATTCAACGAAACTAAAAGAAGAATAGCAAAATATTAAAATTGTTTTAGAAAAGATTTCATACGCACAACATCAATGGTCAGTATGTGTGGACTTAAAGATGGTGAATTTTTTATTAGGTCATGTCTATAGGATAGTCGCGCAAAAAAAGAACATTGGACTAGAAAGGTTTGGCCTTTGAGAGAAAATATGGAAGTAGGAAAAGCAAATGTGGTTCATGAACCACTGATAAGCCGAGAAAATATTCTTCTTCCACCACTTCACATCAAGCCTGGGCTAATGAAACAGTTTATCAAAGCTCTTGATAAGACCGGTGACTGTTTTAAATATGTGTGTCAAAAATTTCCGTCTTTAAGTATGGAAAAATTAAAAGCAGGTATCTTTGATGGGCCGCAGATCCGTACTCTTATAAAAGACATTGAATTTATAAACCATATGTCACAAATTGAATCTAAAGCATGGCTAAGCTTTGTCTTAGTACATAGTCAAACATTTTTTGGGGAATCATAAGGCACCAGATTAACAAAAACTAGTTGATGAAATGCTTCGAAATTTCTGCAGTTTAGGAGCTAATATGAGCATTAAATTGCATTTTCTTAATAGCCATTTGGACAAATTCCCGAAAAACTTGGGCGATTATAGTGAGGAACAGGGAGAACAGTTCCACCAGGATATAAAAATAATGGAAGAAAGGTGCCAAGGTCGATGGGACTGCCACATGATGGCAGACTACTGCTGGACCTTATTAAGGGATTGTCCTAAGCAAAACCATAACAGAAAAGCCAACAGAAAAACTTTTTTGTAATGTTTTTTAATTATTTAAGTTAACTGCAAATATATATTTTTGTTTTTGTATAATTTTTAATGAAATATATTAATAAAAATATTTTTTTAGTGCATATTGGTATTTTAATACTGTTTTTTTCAGTGAAATAGATAATAGCCTTTATCTCAAAAACTAGAGTCAATTTGAGAAATCTAAAATTTTTCTAGTATTCAGCACACTAGTCTCACACAGAGTTGACTTAAACCCACCCTGCCGCAAAATGACTGTTCCCCAGTGTTATTAAGAGGTTTGCAACTATGTTTAATTTTTTTTAAGTTTGTTCATTGTAGGAGCTGTCCATTATTCTGCACCAAGAAACCAATTTCTTCTTTAAATCAAAGTCATGTTAGTTCCAGTCTAGCTAAATTTTTTGGTTAAAACAATAAACGAATTATATTGCATATTAAAATAGAATTCCTTACAAAATTTGTTTACTTTTCCGCCTCCATCTCAATTACGTAGTGAAAAATGGGCGTAAAGCGGGCAACGTTTGCGTTAATGAACACTCATTTTGATAATAAAGTTTTATCATTTGAACGTGCTATTCAATCGTGTAATTTGCCATGATGATTTGGCATAAACAACTGAATAATAAACAAAAGATTTGACAGATGTCACCAAAACAAAATGGCTGCCACAGGGCGCCAAAATCGAACCGCGCCAATTGAAAAACCCTTTACATAGCAAATCAATATTTCCATATTGAAACTACAGTGGCATATCTTTGGTGATTTTTTATTTATTTTATTTAATATAATTTAAATTGATTACACATATATAGAATAGTAATTCGCATTTTATATATGTATTTTAATAATTAAAATTAAAATAATATTTTAGTATTTTACCAACACAACTTTTACACATACGAATGTAATTTTTTCTTTTTAAATAATGGATTATTCCTATTTTTTAATAATAATTTGCATTGCTAATGCGTTACGTAATTTAATTGCTTACAATGAGTTGTTTTTTAAATAATAAATTAATAATTTTATCTGATTTATTTTTTTTATCAACTGCATTGCGCGCACAGCTGAATAGCAATGAATTTTTTACATTTCAAAGAAATGATTATTACATTTTGTTTTTTTTGCATTTAATGCGTAACTTTTACTTCACTAAGTATAAATTAAATTAGCGAATTGATATTTTCTTTTAATTACGGGACTATTAGACTTATCTTGGGATATGCGCACATATACATACGAGTATGTACACCTGTGTTCACAATAATAGCAGCGCGATATATTGCAAAATTTTTACTATTTATTAAATATTTCGTATGTATGATGCATCAATATTTACCACAAAGAAGCCATATAACTCAAAATTTTAAATTTAACGAAATCTAATACAAAAGAAATTCACGAAAAATGTGATGTCAAACTGCAGTTATTTTGTGGATAATCGACTTTATTATTTATTTTTTAGCAGGATTAATAATTATTTCGTCGAAATGTCATACATCTAGAGTTAAAGTGTTAATAAACTTTCGATTTTTTGACTAATCAAACTCAGCAAATTCCTGCTGCACATTTACGCCCGTATGTATGTACATATGTTAATTGCTCAGTGTGTGCATTAAATCATATTTTTCGCATGATTCTTCGGTTAGGGTGTTTATTGCTGTATTGGATATCAATAAGTTCAATTAGCTATTTCTTGTATTGCGGCTTTAAAGTGCATCATTGTAGGTTTGTTATCAAATGTTTACATTTTGTTTTGTTTTCTTTCATTCTTCAATTTGATTAGATTAGGTAAGTATAGTATTTTTGTAGTTGTATTATTCCTTCAGTCACAATCTGATCTGTATTAGTGTGCAGTTCACATTCACAATTCCCTTGCTGATATAATACATACACACACACATACATATGTATATATGTATGTATGAAATCAAATATATTAGTACTATTATTAAATACTCGTACATGCATTTAAATTGTAGTTTGAAATTTGTGTTTCTCTTTTCTTGTTTCAATAAATAGGCACGTTTTCACAATTTCGAAAAGTAAATTTTTCGAATACTCAAATACAGTAAAATTCATACAAAACCGACTTCGTTACAGGCCGTAACCGAATTTAAATATGTAAATGCCCCCCGAGTTTTGCTAGCCAATCGCTAATAAGAGAGGTTGAAAGTGAGTAGCGAATGCGACTTGGGGAACATTCTCCAGTACCATGGCTGGCCATAGAAAATCACGCTAGACTCGTGCTAGGTCAAGAATCAATCCTCATAGTAAATACGTCTATTAATTATTTATAATATTTATACTTATTCTATGTATGTATGTCCTACGCACTCGATACTATTATACAAGTTATGAATACATTTTTGGCACACCTGTAACTTACGTATTTTTCAACACACAATTAGACATCATTTTTTCTTTCATTAAATAATATTTTATTTAATTTTTTGTATATATTTTTTTTTAACTTAAAATTTTTTTATCTTTTCTCATTTTATTATTTTAGTATTTGGATGGTTAATTAATATATATACATACATACATCCTATATATACCAAATATGAACACCAAATTAGCATCCTTAACATTCCAGTCGGTTCTCTGTTGCCCGAACGACCGGATTTTCTGATATCCGGCCAAGAACTGTCACTCCAACAGCATTCCTCATTATTGCAAGGGGAATATTTATGCTGCTACAACAACAATAACCACACTAGCATGGGGTTTACCGATCTAAACGGGGTTGGATCGCTGAAATAATAGACGTTGTTAATATTATTTTACCGCTGGAAAGGTCTTTTGCAAGCCGCCACCTGACTTCACAATGATAATACAATTCGATATGTTTTTATTGTAAATCTCGAATGACTCTGGCGAAAAAAAGACTTTCGGCGAGAAACTACTTCTGTAATACCACCTTGACCAAAAAGTTCCCGGAACAACCGCCAGATGATGCTCTATGTCAACTGATTTTGGTTTCGGCTGCCACATCTGTGATTAACATTCCTACCAGAATTTTATAGCCATTGCTTGACATTTGTTAAAGTTATGCCATCTTGAGTAAATTTACCTCTAGACGCGTTTTCGTGTCAGTTAATAAGGACTATTATTTGGGCGTTGCCTTGCCGTTTACGTGAGCCAATTCAGCAATTCGTCAAAAAATAAAGGATTTGTGGGAAAACATCTCGTGGATTTTGCACCATGATAACCATCTGTGTGATCCTTCTGACAGAAAAATGTGAAACACAGATGGCGCTCTAAACAGTTAGAAGGCATTGTTCTTAAGCAACGACAGGTCGGTACTCCCACTACTTAGAACTGGTAGCGGCAGTCTAGTCACCTACCCTGCCAGAAAGCAAATATAGATTAACGAAACCAACGCCAGACTGAGTCTTGTCGAGACCCGATGAACACGAGTAGAGTGAACGAGGAAAAAAAACACATTCGTGTCATTATTATCCGTGAATTTTTGACCAAGCACAAACGAATATCATTCAACATCCATCGAATTCCCCTGATATGGCTCCCAGCGATTTTTGTCAGTTTGATTGAGACAAAAAACCACTACAACTACAGGGAATGAGTTTTAACCACTGAAAGGAAGTAATAGAAAAATCGAAGACGGCTCTGATGGCTACACCGAAAATATAGTTCCAGAAATGTTACGAGAGCTGGATCAAATGAGGAATAAACTTGTATTTTCAATTATATTCCGGGAACTTTTTGATTAAGGTGGTATTGCGGCAGTTATTCAGCTAGGTATCAGCAACACAATAATTCCATATATACACGAAATTTGGTAGCATATTCAGGTTCGAAAAATGCTTTATGGAATTTCTAAAAATGAACGTTTGAAAATTATTCGTATCTTTTTACCTCAATTGAAAATGGTTAAAAAATATTTTTTTTTCGCAAAAATTGTTATTGAAATAGATTTTTTTGGTTTTATATTTCTACGCAGTAGAAGCAAATCATGCGCGGAAAAACAGCAATTGATAGAAAGTTTTTTTTCTAATAGCGGTCGCCCCTTGGCAGACAATAGGAAACCTCTGGGTGTATTTGTGCCGTCAAAAAGCTCCTCATAAAAAATATCTGCCGTTCGGAGTCGGCTTGAAACTGTAGGTCCCTCCATTTGTGGAACAACATCAAGGGCATGCCACAAACAGGAGTCCTGCTCGGCCAAACGCCTAACAGAAGTGAAGGCGCAAATTATTTATTTATTTTCTTTTTAGAAGCAAGTTTGCAGAGTGAAAAAAAAAATTCGAATAAATCCCGTCACGAAATGGATATCAGTAATTTTGTTTTTCTAATTTCGGCTTTCGTCATTTGAAAATTTTATCTTAAGGGGTTAGGGGTAGTCACAATTAAAAAAAAATTGTATTTTTTCGCATTTTCTTAAAATGCTATATCTTAAAAATTTTGTGTGAAAATTTGAAGTGAATCCGACAAATACTTTTCGAGTTATGAAATTGTGAGTTATGCAACAATAAATGATGGGCGTTCGGGCGCTCCCGAGCTCGATAGTAAAACTTTAAATGTGTTTTTCAAAACTATGCTTTTTGAACTCGTGATCACTCTTACTTAAAAACCGCTTGGTAGATTTCAATAAAATTTATACTGCTTTTGCAAAACATGAAGAACTCGTGCCTGATCGAAGGTTTTGTTTTTTCAAGAATGTCGATTTTTTAAACAATTAATTGTCGGTTTTTTTCTCGAAAAAAAAAGCTTCGATCAGCCACATGATTATCGATTAATATAACTAATTTCTCTTGTCCGATTGATTTTAGATGAATATCCAAGGACTTGTGATGATCAATGCAAGGGACTTCTGGAGAAACGGGCTCCACACAAACAGCGATAACTTTTACAATAATTTATTTTTTTTGA
The DNA here is from genome assembly GCA_037575425.1 of Anastrepha fraterculus. NCBI lineage: Eukaryota > Metazoa > Arthropoda > Insecta > Diptera > Tephritidae > Anastrepha > Anastrepha fraterculus. Next base: position 121,254 of record JAYXIM010032304.1, read on the forward strand.
ACTTTTGCTAAAGTCAAGTCGATGTATGACGTATTAATGCTATGTTTTTATTTTTGTAAAATAAAGCAACTGACTAGCACAAAGAAATGATTGAAAATCATTAAAATAGTTCCAAAAATGTATATGGAATGCAGGAATGAGAGTCCTTGGCATGTTATAAATCCGGCTAGACCCAAGTGAAAACCGCGTAGTCGTCTTTCGGTTATGCGTAATATCTATACCGGCATGTGAACTGCTACAACAACAACATAAGCAAGTTAATAGTAGGTGACCAATCAAAAAAGAAGAGCAAATTACACAACAATAAGCAGCCTTGAGACGTTCGTTAAACAAAGAATTCCACGGGATTTAAACTAGTAAAAATATTACCTAAATAATAAAAATTGTATTTTTCAATAGTTAAGAAACTGCATGCTCTAGTAACCTCTTACAACTCTTCACCAAGACTTTCTATATGGATTAATATCAGCATTTCTTCGATTCGATCTTTTAATCAAGTTTACAAATTTAGTACATGGCGTTCATCATTGGTATATATAAATGTTTATTCAATTTTAAAAACGATCTAAAAACGCACCGCGTCACACACGCACACATTCCCTCACACCTTTTAAATATTTTTTTCATGTTAGTAAAGAAACGGAATTAATTTAAATTTTGTTAGTACACTCGTTATTTAAAATTTTTTTTTGGACATTCATTATTCTTTCATAGAATTCAAAGTTATATGATTGAAGTTTTTTGTTTTTTATGTTTCCCAATTGAATTTAATATTCATTTCACACCAGTGAAATATTCCCTAAGACTATCACTTTTTGGGTTTTTACTAGTTCCAAACACATTCACATCTTTTCTTCAATATTAGCTACTTAAATGTAATTTATTTTTATCTTAAATGAGCAGAGATATGCAATTTACAACTGTACTGTATGTATGTATTTAAGTATACTGTCAACGAGGAAATTAGTACACAAGTTCCCTTTAATATAAAAGTGCCTTACACCTTTTAGAAAAAAAAAAATAAAAATAGTCCGAGTTTCAGTTAAGAATTCAACAACAAAAATTTTAATGTGCTGCCTTAAAGCACAATATTGCGGCGAGACGCAACTATTTTTCTCAGTAGGAAAATAAATAAATTGTACACACCCGATAATGCCACAACTGACTGCTTGTTTAACGTTTACATCATTTAAAAATTTGTAGTATAACACAATTTTTATTTGTGGTTCACCTTTGTTCCGCTTATTTGTCTCGTGTTTTTTCTTTTCGTGCTAATATGTCAATTGGCATCACTGGCTTTAAATTAAAAACCGAAATAATTGATCGAAAATACATATAAGCTTTTGGATACGTAGAAAATAATATACAAGTATGCATGTATTAAGACTGATATATGAAATTTATATAGTTAACGAGTTATCAATGCAACATATAACTTTAGAACGAATTCGTTTGCATTGAATACACCCCTCTCTACATGCATTGTTAACGTGTAGACGCATAACATCACATCGCTGTTACAATTGACTCAGTTAGTTAGTTAGCATTTAATCCTCCCATTCATCGTCATTGCCCGACGACTCGTCGTTTTCATCATCTGACGGCTGCATGACGCGTTCACGCTCGAATAGTGCGCGTCTCAGCGCAACTGCCAGTGCATCGCTGCCAGCTGGGCTAGTGCCGTCATCGCTGTTGCGATTGACAGGCGCACGATCGTGCGACGGCTTCAGTTCGAAACCGCTGCGAATTTCAGACATCAAATCGCTATGTGAATCGCCACTACCAGTACTGAGCGCTGCCGTATCCACTTTCTGTAAGCATTAAATGACAAAAGTGCGTTAAGTATAGAAAGAAAAAAAAAACACGTGAATGGGAACATTACCTTTAATGTCGTGCCCTTACGTATACTCTCCAGGAGTGCGCTACGTACGTCCGGCACGACAGGTAATTGCGCTGTTCGCCGTTTAGTTTCAGTCACCGGCGCATCAGTCATACTTGTTGCATGTGGCTCGGCCATTGCCGGCGGTGGCGGTGGTGGTGGTGGCGGAGGTGGAGGCGGCTGTAACGGTAAAGAAAATCCATTGATTGAAAATTTCAAGTCATTAACATTGGTTAGGTGAAAACGTACAGCTGCCGCTGGTGCAGCCACTGTGGGCTGTGGTGGCGCTGGCGGTGGTGGTGCGATATTTATGGGAGGTGGTCTTGTGGGTGGTGCTGGCGCACGTGTCGCACCTGGTACTGTTGTTGGCACCGGTGGTGGCGGTTGCCTCGCCGGTGGCGGCGGTGGAGGCGCGGTTCTTTGGCTTATGGTTGTGCCATTTTGATGCTATTTTTATGTAAAATTATTTATTTAATTTATTTTCAAATATTCCAAAATTTTTCAATGTTCTCAATCACTTACATGCTGGTGACGACTTGGCACTGGTGGCGGTGCAATCGGTGCTGCAGCCTTTGGTGATTCAATGCGCTCGGATTTTACCGATGCTAGCACGTTGTTGCTCTGAATGAAATCGTAAATGAAGGCACGCGTGTCACGATCCTTCAGTTCATTCTCTGAGACGCCCGCTTTGGCGAAGAAGCTCGTGAGTACTTCATCATTTTCATTGCCTGTCAAATCGAAGCCCTTATCAGCATCCCAGCCAACATGACTGATATGCATGAAATTGGTTGGCGTACTTATATCGGCTTTTGTCACTTTTCGTTTTTTATCCTTGCCGGACGATGAACTCGACAGACCAAAACTACTGCTGAGGAAATTTTTGGATGGTGCCACCGGGTTGGGTCCAGGTGTCAGTGTTATGGAGCTGATTTTTTGTGGATGATTACGCAATTGTACGCTCGAATCCGTTGTCGTCGTCGTCGTCTGATTGTTCGCTGTTGTTAATCTGTTTGCATCTCTGGTTATCGGCGGTGGTACGGTTGGTGCAGCTTGCGCTTTAGCACGATTCCGTTTTTCTGTGGAAAATGGAGACGAAGCAATTTTAATTTCTCATCGCTACTTTTGCTATAAAAAATACTCAATTGATGGCACCAACCTAGTTTCTTTCGATTTCTCGTTTCGATTGTTGTGTCCACAGCTCTGTAAAATGATTCGCACTCTTCCTCCGACACAAAGTTCAAGCCTACGTGCCCATCCTGGCAAAGAATTGTAGATTATGTACATTGATTGAAAATTCTAGTTAGCAAATTTAGACTTTTCTGTTAAAAAAATCTTTGGTTTTTTTCGATTGTTCCGATAGTTTATAAATAATTTTGTTTGAAAGATAAATCCAAACTTCTTTGTCAAGTGCTCTTAAAAGTTTGGCGGAAACTTGAAGATGAAGTCATTTTAGGACTAAATCTCACCACAAATCAGGTGAAATATTTATACATTACGGCTTTTTTTCTTTGCTCTGTTCGTCGATACTTCTAAATTTCTCACAAAACCAAGCATGCCATATATAGTACGTCAAAAACTTTGCCTAAGTCTTCTAAAGGTAACCTTTCTTGCTGTATCATCTAGTTGACAGGCTTAACGGATATTCACTACATTCAGCCCTCTCCTTTCTGCTTCTCGCGTGCGACATAAAGTAGGAGATTAAGGAGCCCTTTTACTGTTTCTAGGAGCTCCTGACGTCGAGTTGATCCCTAACTATATCTTCATCAGCACAACCTGCTTGTGCCTTGTTGTAGAGATCTTCATTTTTGTTGTGTGTAGAGTTCAGCTTAAAATAAGTTTCGCTAGACTATTTATAAGTGTGGGGGCTTATATTGTTCGAACCTATTACAAACCGATATCTTGGTTACAAAGCTCATAAAACAAATACCGAGACTGACGTTACTATAGAATAAGTACGCATGCATCAAACGCTAACGCCCACCAGTAATTTATCTCTCGTCTCGGACCAAACAATTTGTATTTTCGTTGTTTTACTTCAATTTAAAATCCGATACCTCTGAATCGATCACGCCTTGGAATCAAATCATTTTAAAATTTCCCATGGAAAATACTGCTGAAACTAATAATTTATTAAACAATTTTTTTTCTTATATTTTTAAGTAATCTAAACGTCGCTATTATTGATAAATCTTGTGAATAATTCACGTTTGGGTCCCGTGTTTACGTTAAATATGGATTGGTACTCTGTTGGTTAGGTCTGCGAACGTTCTTCGGATTCTTGAAGGTTCAAATATTAGTCCGCATTACTACCTTTACATTCTTACTGCATTTTATGGAAGAATAAGGAAAGATCGAGGCTCGAATAGCGCTTTTCACAAGTTTAGGGAAACGGAAATCCGTTATTTTCGAGTAAAATTTGTGCGCAAATAATTTAAAATTGTTTTATGGTCGGTCTTTAGTTCCTGGCCGATGCTCCGACTACTAACATGTCTTTCTCCTAGCAAGATCCTATGGATCTACACGGCTATGACCTATCATCACCTATGCTTGAGTGGTCTGGATGAGTAGACTCTTTCAAGAGGGAGTCAGGATGACCTTATCGAGACTACAACGCACTGTTGCAACGGAGCTTTTCCGACTACTTCAGGCCCGGCATTAGATGCTCTGGTTGGACTACCACCACTTGATTCTTTCATCCAAGGAGAGGCCTTGAAGGACATCTGCAGGCTGAAACACAATGGGAATTTGTACGGCCCCTATCCGGCGTTGGACATTAGAGAAGACATGGACTTCAATCCAACGATTCTCTCCATGCCATCAAGAGTCGTACTTGAAAAGAGATACAGTGAGGTGGTGCCAGAGGCTCAATTGTGATCAAACTGTGAAAATGAGCCCGCCAAACACTGTTTTCGCATTTTCACGGATGGCTCCAGGATCGAGCATGGTTCCGGCTCTGGAGTGTACGTGGAATCCAGCGGGACAAAACTTTGGTCATGGAATGCATGCATCGGTGTTTCAAGCGGAGGTGTATGCTGTTCAAGAAGCAATGAACTTTGTTGTGGTAAACAGATGGAGTGGCAGATCTATATGTGTTTGCAGCGACAGCCAAGCTGCGCTCATAGCCTTAGACAGCATCCCCCCCCCCCCCCCTAACCCCTTCAAGGGTAGTCTTGTAAATCCAGGCTGAACTACGTCGGTAGATATACTAGTCTGATGCTAATATGGGTTATGGGGCACGTGGGTAACGATACCTCTGACTCCTTAGCTAGGATGGGCTTTGAGGCCAACTTCTTTGGCCACTCCCTTCTGCAGCTATCAAAGCCACGGTCAGCAAATGGGTTACTACAACCCACAAGCGAGCTTGGCAGGCTGAGAGAGACTGCAGATGAAGTAAACTGATGTTACCTGCCATGTCTGACTGACTGGCGCACGTTCTGTAGGCGAAGCACATGGGAAAGGTAGGCATCTCAGACAGTGCACTCTGCCCAACTTGTGAAGAGGAGGATGAGACGGCGGACCACTTTCTGTACGTTTCCCCACTTTCGCTCGAATCAGGCTTGAGGTCTTTGGCTCTGATGTGTTAAGAAGCGACCGCCTTGGTTCCTTGGCCCCACAAGATCTAATCGGATTTATTCGGAGGTCGGGTAGATTTAAAGAACATTAAAAGAGAATCCGAGTGCAGTACAATGGACTTAATGTTGACTGAGTGCTGTACCTGCTAGTTGACCCGACAAAAAAAAAAACTAACATGCTGCTGAAGTTCGACTATTTCTGTGATTTTATCGACATTTTCTTTAACATCGAAAATGCCTGAAGGCCGGCGGGCCAATTAAAAGGTCAAAAAAATCGATTTTTTTTCCTGAAATCAATAGCTTAGATATTCAAGAACATGAGACACAAATTTTCAGAGTTAAATTCCAAGTATTTGCAGAGCTACAGAGCCGAGCGTAGTGCGGCGTCGAGCAACCGTGCGCTTATCGAAAACTTTGAAGCGCGTTTTCTCGGCTTTTCATTTTCACGATTTTACCTAATTTATGTACACGATTGCAAAAAAACTAAATGAGCTATCCATTTCATTCAAAATGCGTTATCTTCAGTATTGTTTTCTCTTCTATGTGAACTAAAAAAAACATCCAAAAACTTTTTTTAAGCGACTTTTTTACCCAGTTGAAGAGTTTTTTTTTCTCCTTGAAAAACCACTTTTTTTTCTACCTTCCCCAAAAATTCGAATTTTACGTGTTTCTCCCAATTTTCTTAGTTCACATCGAAGATAATTACATCAAAATTAATAATCTTTTTTTTTTGTTTTCAGATGAAAATTGCAAGTTGTATCTTGTACAGAAGTTGGATACTTCAGTGGCAAGGCGCTCTGGGAATCTATTGATAACTCGGCTTACAATATATTGTTGGAGATTGTACAAATTTTTTTTTTAGTTCAAATATATATTAAACTATCCCCAAAACTTCATTTGGCTAATTGTTTTTTTTTCTCATCCTACAACGCTTCGCGAAAACTACTGAATTTAGGACATCTAATTGGCCCGCCGGCCTGAATGAATCGACGAAACCAAATTGCACGTAATTTTTTGTTCCGGTAACTGCACCATAAACACCATTCACATTTTCAGCGGTCTGGCTTGCATTTTCGCCTTTAGCAAAGAAAAACTGTAAAATGTACCGAATTTTCTCTTTATTCAGCTCCATTGTTAACACCCTGTAACTCACAACTGAATGGAACAGCAAAATAATTTTTTTATGTCACCTTGACAACGAGCCTAAACTTTAAATTGTTTGATCGGTACTTTACGAGACATCGAACACTACAGCCATCTACGGAGAAAATAATGGATTTTTTATCCCCAAACTGAAGATTTAAATATTAGTCAGCATTACTACCTTTACATTTTTACTGAACTTATTGAAAGAGTGTGAAAAGTACGAGTCTTGCATAGCGCTTTCCACATATGGAAGAAGTGGGAGCTATTTCCATAATTCTTCTTACATATTTTTGAAAATTTTTTAATCAAATCTAATTGTTAGCTTTTTTGCTGCCCAACATAAAGACCTTAACGTTTCTATTAAAAACGGCAGTTTTTTCTTATTTTATTTTATTACTTGCATTGCACTGAAGTTTGAATTTTTGACACTCTACGACTATCATTTATTTGAAACCCACTTACCTGGCCTTGGAAGGTGAGTAGAAAGGGTCGCGCTTTAATGATCTTCATCGCATCATATAACTCATGTTCCCATATCAGTTCGTTTTTGATCAAACAATAGGCGCGCAGGAAGTACGATCGCATTCCACTATCCTTGACGAAACAAACGACGCCCGTGTGCTTCTTCTTCCAATGGGAATGGGCGGATCCCTCCGTTTTGTAGATCTGCACCACCGCTGTATTCAGCGTCTGAAACATAGTAAAATTACACAATCGATTAACTCTAATGAATTTATTAACATTTTTCACAATTTTCAAATCAACTCATTACAAAATATTTTCGTTAATCAAAATTAAATAAGTACAATAAAGTACTTTAACTTCGTTTTCAATTAATTAACCTTCGTTGCTTTGATCATTTAAATCTCCACTTTGTAACTTTGTGTCTATGTCGATTTATAATTGAGTTGTTGTCTGTTTTCGGTCATGCGCCTATCTTTCCCGATCGATAGCGCTGATGCGTCTAAACTCTGGCAATGCACTTTCGTTTTCATTTGGCCGCTTTGCGCTTTGGCTTGGCGACGACGATCGGTTGCGCATAATGACAGCGACACAAATGAACGGGGGCCGACGAACGGATAAAATGGATGGACGGTTCGTGTTGTAGGCTTAATAAATGTATGGGTGGATGGATGGTCGTTTGCAGTCATAGATAGGTAAGTGGACGGTTGGATGGATGGATGGTTCGGTTGGATGAGCGTATCTATTTTTATGCGCAAAAATCACTTATTTTGCATATCAATGCGTTTTGGTAATGAAGAAAAAGTTGTATGGCAACAAACTAACATTCACTTGCAATTAACAAAACGAAAAAAAAAAATAAAAATAAAATGAATGAAGTTTAGTTTGCTGGCAACTTCAGGTGTGGATTGCGCATGTGCGCGCGGTCGATGGGCGACGAATGGCTACTGTTCGTATTTATATGGATTTTGGCATTGTAGGCACGTAGAAATCATATCAGCATACAGATTCAACATTTGACAATGTCAATGGAACTTGCCCGCAACAAAACCAACAAGTATTTACGTAGTGCATTGCGCTGCTGAATAAGCAGTAGACAAAAGTACTTAATACACTTCGTTGAAAGTTATGTGTAAACCCAGCAGTAAAGAAGAGTCTTTAAAAATGTCATTAATACTTAAGAGGTAGAAAGTTCTCAGTTGACCTAAGCCTCTTTACCCAAGACAACGCGAAGTGAAAGGAAATAATTCCTCTTCTGTGTAATTTTGTATGAGCCACGCGAAGTGGAAACGTCTGTAGGTATCCAAAATGAAAGGGGTGAGTTTATTATATCTATGTAAGTCCGGTATATGTATGTCAGTTTTATCAATAACATTACTGAAAAGCGCCGTTTTGATACCAATTTGTGACCTCCAACGGGCAGATGTCTACAGCCAATCAGCGCTGTTTATGTAACGTAGAAGGTTGATGGGTTTTACCTTGGAGCAATGCCCCGGGCTGTCGAAGAAAGGAGCACTCAATGACCTTAATCGTCCTGCTGCTAAACCCGGACATTTACAGAGAAAATGTTCAACAGACTCCTTCTCTCAAAAGGCCCCACAGTTTCTGCAATGGCGATTAAATGGTAAATCGAGCTTTTCTGCGTGAGTCCCGATTGTCTAATTACCTATAAGCACAGCTATAAGTTTGTAAATTGAATGGCGTGGAGTTCACAGGACTATCTGCGTTCTGCCTCAATTGTACTGGGACCATAGGATTTTTGAAATATTAGTACACGAAGAAATGGAGCTCCATCTGATCTGGGCTTTCTTAAGAAATAAGTTGTGCAATTCTCCTTTAACAACACTCAAGAGGATGCCGATGACCGGGTGGGAACCCCCGGTGACCAATTTAGTCGACCCTTTCCCGGCAAGCAACTTTATTTCTCTCTATGTTTCATTTTCCTTGAACTCCGATCAGAATGTTAACTGCGCATCCAAGAAATTTCATCTCATCCTTACAGGAGTTAACCAATTTGGATCTGCCTGGCCTGAAAAACACCAGCAGTATTCGGCAGTTTAAAAAAAATAGATTGGGTGATTTAGAGAAAAGCTGTACCCTACGTAAAGTAAAAACTTTTTAATCTTTTCCGCTTAATGTCGTTTGGAAGCCATATCTCACGATGTATACGTAATGTATGGCGATTTGAAGTTGACACCACAGCCTTAAAAAAAATCGTATCAAGAAAAGGTTTCCAAATGTTCCGCTCTGGTAAACCAATCGCCGAAAATGTTGAGAAAATCATAGAAAGGGTCGGAGGGGCATGTGAACACTCACTCCATTGTCTAGGATTTGAAAATTAGTCAGAAAACTGTTTAGAACCATCTGCATGAGGATAAATTATAAGTAAGTTAATTTTCTTTTATAATTTTTTCTTCATCCATACTGGCATAAGGTCTTATTGGTTATAATTTTCACTAGGTGTACTTGGTTGCATTGCTTCTTTCGGTGCAGCCGTTAGTTTACCAAGAGGTAGTTTTTTGGTAATACGGCAGGTAGAACAATTCAGGCAGGTCGCGATGTATTGTTGTAGTCCGATAACCTCTGTATTCTTGTAGTACGATAACCTCGATGCACGATCTTTTGTGCATTACAAAATAACCGAGATTTCTTATACTTGGTCTCACAAGACTGCCCAAAGGCGCAATGACCAAACGATAGCTTCACCACAAAACTTCCTTTGTATTCTACTAAAATTAATAAAGGGCACGAAAGACCATGAGGTCGAAGTGCAAAGCCTTGAAGTACTCTATCTCAAAGAAATAAAAATGCATGCCTTCACGACGTTATGGGAAAAATATAGGTTCGTTTCGAAAAAAAATAAACAATAATTTGTCTTCCGTTTTCGCTGATTTCTGCAACTCTACTGAGCTAGATGCCGCAGAAGTGCTAGCAACTACTTGCTTGATTGAATGCCAGCACAAAAGAAGGGGAGCATGTTAATTGGGATTGCATACGAACATTGGCAAACCTCACTCGGAATCGGACAGATAGAAGACAAGATGATCTCAAAAACAAAACTATAGGGTTTTTTAATAAGAGGTGTTATTTTGATATTCAAAGAAATATGCTACTTTTACTAAATGATCGGATGTTTATTTCATTATAAAGAGGAAGGTATGCCGTTAATAGTGGAAAATAACATCAACCAAATGACCGCCACGACCACGCTTAGAGGACAATATCCTTTCATGAAATTTTCCATAACCGAATTGCAAAGTGGCTGCCATATGTCCTCGATAGCCTCACGAATGGGCTGTTGGCGTAGACCTTCCTTTTCACCTGTTATTGGAAAGATCTTTACATTTATAGAGCACATTCAATTCGGAAGTTTTGTGAGACGACTTGAGTTGGGAGTAGGTTAAGTGGAATCAAGTTTCACACCTCGATGCCTTCGCCACTATAGAAGAAAGAATGGACTAGTACCATTCCAAAATGGGCTAGCCCTACTCTGAGTTAGATATAGTCTGATTTACTGCCGGGTAGAATGGAAATAAACACGTACATAGAAGTAATACAATGCATATGTAAATGCGTTGGCTATGATGGAAATTTATGTAATGCTATAAAATATGTAATGTGTTTGTCCGGAGCCAGTGACGACAAGAGCATGGCAAGTGCGTGCATTACAGGGGTTAAGAGGAAATTCCATAGGTAGCCGGCAAGCATAAATCGATTGCTCAATTGCAGATGCAGTAAATATGGAATAAATTTTTAAACGCAACGGAAATTGCCGATGACTCTGATGGGTTGTATATTTAAAGAGGAAATTTCAAATGTTTCATAAAACACAGTAATGAATTCAGCGTAGTAAGCAAACCCCTAATTTGTACAAGTAAAATCAAGCAGTTCCTTATGTTAAAAAATCGTTGTATAAGTGATTGGGTTTTCAATTTGCAAATAAGTTTGTTTAGCGCCTTTCTCGTTACATCGGCACTTTTCACACCTAAACAAGAGCGTTTCCATGTGAAGTGGCCCAAGTGAAAATACCACTAATGTAAAGGGTTTTCCAATAAGGTGTTATGATGATAAAAGGAGAGGTGATTCACGATTTTTTATTGCTGGAATTGGATGGTATTCATCTGGACAACGTTTATTTTCAACAAGACGGCGCTACATGCCACACAAGCAGCGAAACCATTGATTTTTTACGGGAAAAGTTGCCGGACCGTGTTATTTCTTGAAGAGGTGATCACAATTGGCCCCCGAGATCTTGTGACTTTTTTTTGGGGCCACGTGAAAGAGAAGGTCTACGCCAATAGTCCAGGGTCGATTCAAGACCTCAAAGATGGAATTCGTGAGGCCATCGAGGACATAGGGCAATTTCATGAAAAGGATATTGTCCTGTAAGCGCGGTCGTGGTGGTCATTTGCCTGATGTTATTTTCCACTATTAACGGCATACCTTCCTCTTTATAATGAAATAAACGTGAATGAATATCAAAACACTGATGTGTGTTAGCACTTCGCTAGAATAGTACCGGGTATTTTTTTAAGAGCTTGAGATTTTAAATTTACATAGAAATATTGTTGGGATAATTTCTTTTATTATAATCTGGTAGATAATTTCTTGGGATTTATTTTTTGAATCTAATATTCGGCATATCTCCGCCGTGGCCATGGGTTACATGGTTCATTCGAGCAGTCCAACTTTTGACTACTTTTTCCCAATAAATCTGACTTTATAGCGTCAATGGTGGCTTGAATATATGGCAATAAATCGACTGTTAAGCGCGCTGAATGGCAAGTTGCGCCATCTTGATTCCAAAAATGTCGTCGATGTTTAGTTGATTCATTTTTGGAAACAAAAATTCATTCAGCATGGCTCAATAGCACTCGCCATTCGCCGCAGCACTCACCATTCAGCTGCCGAGATCCTTCCTAGAAATAACGATCGATGATGCCGCCAGTGCCCTATGAAGTTCGCAAACTTTTTTTTTAAGTAAATTTCCACAATTTGATAGCATTGTTCTGGCTTTAAAATTATGACTTGTCAAACCTTATTGAACAGAACTGCCAACATAGTTTGTCATTTTCAGCTGTTAAATTTTAGTTATCGATATCCATAGTTCTCATGCAACTAAACTAAACACCCGATATTTTGCACTGATTTTTCACTGGTTGGTTATACGTATTTCAATATGACCAGAAAAGTTATGGGAATCTCACCACGAAAATTTTAAGGATCAACTACCTAAAAAAAAATCTGAGTTGGAGTGTTTTTCAAATATGGCAAAAATAAATTTTTTACCAAAAATAGATACTTACTAAAAATTTTGAACAAAATAATTACATTTTTTTAAGCGTACTCTTGTTTTTTGTCATTAATTAAAAAAAGTTATCAAAATATGAAAAAGAACCGAAGATATATCAATTTAAAAAACTCTATACCAAAATTGTTTTTTGTTTTACCAAAATGTTTTCGGTTTATTGCTTTAATATTCGAATAAAACCATTTTGCAAAAATTTTATGACAATGTCGAACTGACAAATAAAGGGTGATCAGATTGGAGGCACATTTTTCAATAGGGATATTTTGGCAGATCACGCGACTGAAATTGAAATTTGAATAGGTCGAGCCAAGGAGCATCAGGAGATTTGGTGGCTCCTAAAACACTCAGGCTAAAAATTGTATTTAGAGCTCTGGAAAGAGGGTAGATAGTCAAGGAGGGAAGGAGAAAAATATCAAAGAAAGAGATAGGAAAGAATAGAGACAGAGATAAAGGTAGTTAGTTCTGTGAGAATTTTCCAGATTCTTTGGCAAATCTGTAAATATCCTCCAGTTTTATAGAATTTTTCTCATTCTTCCGACATCGGAACCCAAAACTCGTAGCCTTGCTCTAGCAAAGGCAGGACACTCAGAGAGAAAGTACTCAGTGCTATACGCCTCCTTCAAGCAAGAAAGGCACATTGGGTCCTCAATGAGTCCAATGGTGGTCACATGCTGACCCCATGGGTTGTGTCCTGTAATAATACTGACCATCAACCGAACGTCTTTCCTTCCAAGTTTAAGTAGAAAGTTTGACAATTTTCTGTTCGGACACTTTACAGTTCTACAGCGTTCTAGACCGGACCATAGCTCTTTATGTAAATTGCATACATAATCGCTGATTCAATGATCACGTGACTATTGTCAAACTAAATATATAATTTTTTTCAGTATTCATATGGAAAGACTCAAAAGACTCTCAACAACGTTTACAAATCATACAATTGTATTACCGAAATCGACGCCAATGCAATGACTGATTAACACGAACACGACTTCTGAACGATTCGGCAGTGTTTACCGTTGTCACAGTTCATGGATGATAGATTACTAGGTTTGGCAGAACGGAATCGAGCGAGTAACTTCGGCTGCCACGTTTTAGGGAATTCGTCAACAGAATTCTGCCCGCTCATTTCACACACTCATCCAATTAGTTGTTGTTCAGACAGCAACGAAGCATGAGCGGGCAGAAATGAGCGTAAACTGTCGTACAGCGCCGACAAATCGCAGTTGATATTGTTATAGAAATGGAGGGACCTACAGTTACAAGCCGACTCCGAACGGCAGACATTTTTTTATGAGCAGCTCTTTTATGGCAGAAATACACTCGGAGGTTTTCCATAGCCTGCCGAGGAACGAACGCTATTAGAAAAACTTTTTCTTCGTTTTGGTGATCCTCCGAGATTCGAACCTACGTTCTCTCTGAATTCCGAATGGAATTTGCATTGAATTTTGCCATCGTAAACATTTATGTTTAGAAAACAATTTACATATGGCTTGTGGCTATTCAAAATAATGCATCTAATGCAGATTTAAACCATTCCTATTATAATTTAATCTTTCAGAACACACTTGCAACTATATTGGATATCGGATGCTTAGCTAATCCTCTTAATTTTATTATGTCATTGAGTATCACAGTTATGACTTGTTTACATGACACTCACAATGTGCCAACTGACCCAAAGCAGTCACAGGTACGTATATGTGTACACGCTCTACATATAAATACATATTATATATGATATATGTTTGAGCTCAAACTAAGGTTTGCCTCTTTGTGGCTGTTTTGCAGTTGGACGCGGTGTATGTGATGTACCCTAAGCGGTCTATATGTGGCGCCACATTTTAACCTGCATTCTCTTAAATCGATAAATTTGTCGTTTTTGTTCGTTTCTCGTTTCTCAGTTGCTAGATTCTATTTTAGTGCAATGCATTTAAGTAGTATGAATATATGTACGTACGTACATATGTATGCTTGCTGACCTTGCTTGAAAATGTTGTTTTCTTTTTTAGGATAGAAATTGGTGCAATTGCGACATTGCCAAAAATGTGTGTCGCCAGTATGTCTCGTTAGGATAAAAGGCTTAAAAGTGAATGAATGTACCTTTGTAATGTAATTTGGATTGTTAGCACAAAAGATCTAGTTAGATAATGTAAAAATTGTTAATAAACTAATATGTACTTATATGTGTATTATAGTGGCTGGTGCTCGCGGCTTTGCTTGCGTATAAAACGAAATAACTAAAGTATTATATTTAAAACTTATAAAACACTTAACAACATTAATTCTTGTATTTTTTTTATATATTATTTTACATTAGAGAAAATTGGCTGCCACCCTATGTAGAGTCAAAACACTCATACGCTAAAAACAGATTCACAGAGACTGCGTTACACTCACTAGTGTTAAGTATAGAAAAAGCTCTAGAGTTTAAAGAATATGCTTTAGGAGTGTTTCTAGACATTAATGGAGCACTCATTAATGTGTCGAGAGAAGCCATTTTAAAAGCTTTAGATACAACAGAACCCACTGTCCTTTTATATTATATATCAGTAAGAGCGCTTCAACTTTTGAACTTTTTTGAATAAAACACAAACGGTTTGACTTTTTTAACTAATTTTTTTTTTTTATTATCGAGTTTGAACATATACATTTAAGGATGAAATTTGATTTCTTTTGCATGACCACCGCATGCACGTTTTACGAAGTCCAATCGTTGAACCCAATTTTCGACCACTCTTTTGCATAAATCGGCCGAAATTCCAGCAATTTCGCGTTCAATATTGGCTCTGAGCTCACAAATCGTCGCCGGCTTGTTACTGTAGACCAATGACTTCATATAACCCCAAAACGGGACGGCTTGTTAAATGGACCGTAAAATGGCCGTAATGCTCTTAAAGTAGCAGCAACAGAACGATTATTTTCATAAAAAATTTGCACGATTTGCAATCGTTGCTCAAGTGTGTAGCGTTCCATGATGAAATGTATACTAATGAAGTTTACAAATGACAAGCGAAAAATAAAAAATATTGCGTCGTTCGCCCTCCCTATCGGAAAAAAGTTGAAGCGCACCTATTGAATAACCCTATATAAAGGGTGATTTTTTAGGAGATTTATTTAATGCAAATTATGACCACGACTGCGCTTTAAATGGTCCATCCGCTTAGCCCTATTTTGGCATACTCTTTCCAATGTTTCGGCCGGTATCTCACATATAAATGCTTTAATGTTGTCTTCCAATGCGTTAATTGAAGCAGGCTTGTCTGAATAGACATGAGCTTTAACATAGCCCCACAAAAAATTATCTAAAGGCGTTATATCGCACGATCTGGGTGGCCAATTGACAGGTCCCGAACGTGAAATAAAATGTTCACCGAACTCGCCTCTCAACAAGTCCATTGTTACGCGTGCTGTGTGCCATGTGGCACCGTCTTGCTGAAACCACATGTCATGCAAGTCAAGCTCTTGCATTTGGGGCAAAAAAAGTTGGATATTATTTCACTAAGAAGAAGCCCGTAGCGCTCACCATTCACAGCATCTTTGAAGAATTACGGTCCAATGATACCTCCAGCCCATAGACCGCACCAAACTGTGTCCTTTTCTGGATACATTGGTAGCTCTTGCAATTCTTCTGGCTGATCTTCACTCCAAAATCGACAATTCTGCTTATTTACGTACCCATTGATTCAAAAATGAGCTTTGTAGCTGAACACAATTTTTCGATAAAAAAGTAGATCTTCGGCCAACTTTCCAAGAGCCCATTCACCAAAAATTCTGCGTTGCGGTAGGTCATTCGGCTTCAATTCTTGCGCCAGCTGTATTTTGAAAGGCTTCACACCTAAATCCTTTCGCAAAAATGTCCACGTTGTTGAGTAACAGAGGCTCAATTGCTGCGAACGGCGACGAATCGATAATTGATGGTCATCATTAACATTGGCCGATACAGGTGCGATATTTTCTTCAGTTCGCACTCTACGTAAGCATGTTGGTGGTTTGATGTCCAATAATGTAAATTTGGTTCTAAATTTAGTCACAATAGCTTGAATACCCGGTTCAGTGGGTCGATTAAACTGACCATAAAATGGAAGAAGCGCGCGATAAACTTTCTTAACAGAACACGCATTTTTATAATAAAATTCAATGATTTGCAAGCGTTGTTCGTTTGTAAGACGATTCACGGTTAAATTATAGACCAAACTGAAGATGTTTGACAGTGAAAACAAAAAAACACGAAACGTGCGTCAGCTGTTTAAACCAACTGTTTAAAAAGATAATAGCTAAAAAATCACCTTTTACAACTAGCTGTACCCGGCGCGCATTGCTACGCCAACAACTAAAATAAATGTAGGAAAAATAACTTTAAAGAATGCTACTCTGCAGCACCACCTGGTGGTGAGTGGCATCAATGAGCATATTCTACAAACCTTCTCCGTGGAAAAATACATATATATTCCAATTTTTATAATAATCGGTACAGTAGTTTTTGAGTTCATCGATGACATACAGGCAAACATTCATTTTTATATATAAAGAAGATGACTCACAGCTTATTTGATGCAGCCAAAATAAAATTATTAAAATAGCAAATATATTTTAAGGTATTTCCATTACAGAAAAAAATCTTATATTTTTTTGTATTGTTAAATAACATGTTTTATTTAATAACAAAAAATAACAAAAAATGTTGCTTCATAATTCATAAGAAAGATATGGCAAATTAAAATAATTGAGTTACAGTTTTGACGTCACAGCTTAAATGATGCACTAAATTAAAAGTATTCAAAAACATAAAAACATTAATATTCGATTTCGGCTGATGATTACGGCTAATACTTAGTGGGGTATCCCTTTTGATTCAGAACAGCTTTGAATCGGGAATTCATAGATTCTACAAGTTTTGCTGTATAATCGTTGCAGATCAGAAGCATTAGAAATATTGTGGTTTCTTATTTTAAAGTGTTAGTTTTGTTTGTCGAGAGAGGATTTTACTACTCAATGACCTACTTAGTCCAAAGTGGCACTTGTTAGCAAGAGAGATTCTACGTTAGATTGCCTATTGAGCTATGTCCGAATATTCAGCTGCTAGGCATTCTGCCACAATGTCAATCGGTGACAGGTTGGGATCGTGGTCTTGGTAGAACCTAAACGAACCCCCCGAATGACCACCATTGGAATCATCGAGGACCCGGTATGCCTGTCATGCTTGGAGGAGGCGGATAGCACTGAGCACTTTCTCTGTGAGTGTCCTGCCTTTGCTAGAGCGCGACTACGAGTATTGGGTTCCGATGTCATGAGAATGAGTAATATCATTCTCTAAAACGGGAGGATATTTACAGATTTGCCAAAGAATCTGGAAAATTCTCACAGGACTAACTATCTCTATCTCTGTCTCTATTCTTTCCTATCTCTTTCTCTGATACTTTTCTCCCTCCCTCCTTGACTATCTACCCCCTTTCCAGAGCTTTAAATACAATGGGCTCTTTAGCCTGAGTGTTTTAGGAGCCACGAAATCTCCTGGTGCTCCTTGGCTCGACCTTTTCAAATTCAATCAACGAACCCCTAATGCCCATTTTATCTATTTACTAAATTTTCTTTTAGCAGATCCAGATACATCTCTTTATTCATGTTTCCTTCGATAAATACTAAATTTCTAACGCCTAAATAGCGCATGCAACCCCATACCATCACAAATTAGAGTGCAAATTAGATGGTTGAAGCGCGGTGTTTGGTTTACTCCAAACGCAGGACTTCCCATCAGACCTGAAAAGGTTAAATTTGATTTCATCCGCAAAAACAACGGACTTCCAGAACGAAATGTCTTTGTTCAAATGTTGTCTGCACAACTCTATTCTCTGTTTTCTATTACGAACATTAATCAACGGCTTATTTCGGGTAGTTCTTCCATGAAAATTTTCTTCACGCAGAACTCTACGAACAGTTTCAGGGTTACAGATCTTGCCTAAGTATTTTTCGACTTCGTTCGTTAGTTTTGGAGCGCTTAAATCGGGGTTTTCTTTAACTTTGCCAACAATCCCCTCTTATCTGCATCATAAAATATTTTATTTGGCGCAGATCTGCCCTTATCTTCTATCCTGTTTTCGTGGCGAAACCTTTCTATAATGTGCTGGACAGCTGAGGAACTAATAGCAACAGTTTCTGCAATTTTTCGTTGGCTTTTGCTCTCTTTATAATGACGAAAAACGTTTTCCCTTTTTTCAAGTGAGGTCCGTTTTCCCATTTTAAAAAATTTAAATTTTTTCAATTTTTCTTTACATAAATTTTTTGAGAATGTCTTAAGACGATAAGCTAAACAGAAAAACGTACATTTCACCGTTATTGCATTCTCTGAGAAAATATAAAATATACTGCATCATTTAAGCTGTGAACATATTTTGATGACAAAACTATGGGGTTTTTCAATAAGAGGTGTTATTTTGATATTCAAAGAAAAATGCAAATTTTTAATATAAATGATCGGATGTTAATTTCATTATAAAGAGGAAGGTATGCCGTTAATAGTGGAAATAATCAAGTAAATTACCAGGACAATATTCTTTTCATGACATTTTCCATAACCGAATTGCAAAGTGGCTGCCCTATGTCCTCGATAGCCGCACGAATTCCATCTTTGAGGTCTTGAATTGACCCTGGGCTGTTGGCGTAGACTCTCACTTTCACGTGGCTCCAAAGAAAAAAGTCACAAGGTGTTAAATCACAAGATCTCGGTGGCCAATTGTGATCGCCTCTTCGAGAGATAACACGGTTCGGAAACTTTTCCCGTAAAATATCAATGGTTTCGTTGCTTGTGTGGCACGTAACGCCGTTTTGTTGAAAATAAACGTTGTGCAGATCAGTGCCATCCAATTCCGGCCATAAAAAATCGTTAATCACCTCTCGATAGCGCAATCCATTCACCTGTAACACCTGTTATTGGAAAACCCTTTATTTGTTTCTATACTTTTTCAGCAAGCTTTGTTTCTGTTATTGTTCTTTCTGCAGTGGTAAACATAGTTGGTAGTCACGCACCAACCCAATTGGCTACGTACGCCTCGAGTTGGTGTTCTATCGCCACTTCTTTGGCTACTCGCAGTTAATCAGCTTTTAAAGAAATTTCAAGGTACATCATCGAAACTAGTACCATATGCAGATGATATAGCCATAGTAGTGACAGGTAAATACCTAGAAACCACTAATAACACATTGGCAACAGGATATAAATGGTCAACACACGCAGGCCTGGGGATAAACACTGACAAAATGGGCATAATGCTTTTCACTAGAAAGTAAAAGATCCCCAATTGGCGCCCCTCGGAGCTGGACGGCGTAGAACTGACTCTTGGATAGGATAGGCCACTAACGTACTATATGCATGAAAAATGATGCTCGGAGCTACATGGAGTCCGTCTTCTTCTATAATGTAAATGTACTGGTGCTATTCAGCTATAATAAAGCCAATATTACCCTACGGCCCTTTAGTATGGTATTTAACGTCTTGGTGCACTTTGCACTACAGGGGAGATGAGAACTACTCCAACGGCAGCGCTTGAAAGAATGCTCAACCTGTCACCGATTGACATTGTGGCAGAATGTTTAGCTACTGAATCTGCCGTAAGACTTAGGTGAAAAATATGCATACATAGCTCAATAGGCAATGCAACGTAGAATCTCTCTTGCTAACAAGTGCCACTTTGGACTAAGTAGGCGATTGAGTAGAAAAATCCTCTCTCGACAAACAAAACTAACACTTTAAAAGGCTCTCATCATGCCCGTCTTAACGTATCGCACAGAAGCTTGGACAATGCCAGCATCCGATGAGGCGTCACTTGGAGTGTTTGAGAGAAAGATTCTGCCGAAGATTTTGAACGTTTGCACGTTGGTGACCGTGAGTATCACAGGTGATGGAACAATGAGCTGTATGAGCTTAACGACGACATGGACATAGCGCAGCGAATAAAGATCCAGCGGCTTCGTTGGCTGGGTCATGTCGTCCGAATGGATACAAACGCTCCGGCTCTGACAGTATTCGATGGAGTACCAGCTGGTGGTAGCAGAGGAAGAGAAGGCCTCCTCTGCGTCGGAAAGTTCAGGTGGAAAAGGACTTGGCTTTACTTGGTGTGTCCAACAGGCGCCGGTTAGCACGAGAAAGAAATGACTGGCGCGCTTTGTTAAACTCGGCCACGTAAGCTGTTATCGCGCCAATCAAGAAAATGAAGAAGTGCATTATGACCTACTAACGCTTGGACAAACGATTACTACTCTCTACTAAGAGCAATTCATGAGATTTAAGCAAGCAAATATTATAATTTGAGGCGACCTGAATTTTTAGTGCATAACAAACAGCACAATAATTTCTTCTTCCTATGTGGCCTTACAACCATTTTTCAGTTGGGACGGGAACTAACACTGCGGCAGCCAAGTGCCAAGAATGCTAGAATATAAAACAAAACCTTCTTAACCCTTTAACGAAATTCATCAAATACATATTTAGAAATAATAAAACGCAAAAAGTGTCTATGATTTTATGGCACTTCGAAATAACCTCACCTTTGTGCAAGTCGGTGAAAGAAAGAATAGTAGGATTTGTCCAAGTCTGAAAAATAGCCATTCATTTCTGCAATCACCTCCTCGTTTGAAAAAAATATTTTTCCCTGCCAGCCATTTCATCAAATTCAGAAAATCCGAGGGACTTGAGGAAGCCAAATTCAGAGAATAGGAGGGATGTGAAACGAGTTGGAACCCTATTTTCATTAATTTTGCGACCACAACTGCTGTGGCGTGAGCTGGTACGTTGTCGTGATGTAAGAGGAAATGTAAATGATGTAAAAGGAAGAAATACACCGATCTGGCTGAAACTTGGTTTGTGTTCTTCCAAGAAATGCTACTAACTAAACATAACACCGATATACACCAGTAGTGCCATCTCTCTGACTTTGCACGGACTTTTCAAACGACCCTTGTAAACTGTTTTTATGTAAATGAAAACTAGGCAACTGTTTATTAAATTGCGGAATAAATTTGAACAAATCAAAAAACTAACTTTCTTGTGGTGGCTAAAAAACAGTAAACTCCTACAATCTACAGAAAGTAGGTATATACATAAGTAAGGTAAATCTGTGGTGCATACTCATATGACTTGAGTGTACAACGTATATATATACATATACACATACATATGTATATATGTACTACATGCAAGTATTAAACTATTATCATAGATTTTCAAATCGATGTGAAATCTAACGCCAAACAAACAACTTTGCCACTTTCTGATAAGTGCCATACGCTTTTCTTTTGTCTTTGTTCGGGTGGTATTAGCGCATTTATGATTGGCACAGGTGCCCTATCCACATTCGCACTTGTAAAGGGTAAGCCATCGGCTGAACTTACTTTAATTGTAATGATACCTCTTTTTTGCTTCTTGTGTAAGAATTACGTTGCAAAGGACTACTTTTATTAAATGCCATTTGTTGTTGTTGTTGTAGCTGCATAAAAATTCCATATAAAATTACGGGGAATGGTGCTGGAGAGACAGTCAGATATAAATCCAGGCCGTTCCGGTAACGTTGAACCGACTGTCGAGGGAACGACATCAGTTGCTGCAGTTGTTGTTATTATTGTTGTTGTTGTGGAAGTTCACTAGGTCCCGCCAGTGCGGTGTGGTCACCGATCCTCATCGTGCGGTAGGCGCAAAAACGTGCCGTTTCGACAGGTCGGGTCCAGAGGGAGAGGGGTGTTAGACGAGTGGGTTTAAGGGAGCATGTGAATAGGTGGTTAGTGTCGTGCGGACATATATTGAGTATATCCGGGTCGATTCTGAACAAGTATTAATCGATTCCGAATAACTGAGCCAAAGTTACGCGAGTCTCATCAGGCAGCTGAAGGTCTGCAATAGGTGGTGGATGGACTCCGATAACTGCGTTATAGAGTCGGGAGTTTATGAAGGTGGTGAGACCCTCTGCCTATATAATGTCCGGCCAAGTTAGTTGTGGTTGTGTTTGTTGAGCTCTTTGACCGGGAGTATGGAAGCGTCTTTGTGGAGGTGTTGCATTCCGTGGTTGAAAGCTGAAAGCAGTATTTTGACCGGTTTGGAGCTTTGTCCACTGCGAATCACTAGGGCCAGGCGACCAGGCGGACGCAGTCGAATCCTTGGCTTGAAATTCGATTTGGAGAACTCGTATTTATTTATAATGAAAAAAAAAATTTAGCTTATTAAATTAATTAGGAAAATTATTCATTAAATAAGTATAGCAAAAAAAACTCTGAAGTTTTCCCAGAAATGCAATCCTTAAGTTTGCAGAGTTCTTTACCAAACATTTTTTCCTTTACACTTTTGTGCATTTCTTCAATTAATTAGATCGCGATTACTCAAAAAATTGTAATTAAGAAAATTTTAATACTAAAATTATTGCAATCGTTGCTTGAAGCCTTTAAAGTAACGATTACCATTTTTGTAATTTGAATTTTTCAACATTATTGTAATTATAATTAAAAAATAATTTAAAAAATTTAAAATTAAAAAAAAAAATTTAAATAATTGCAATCCCAGACACACACAATTATCATTTGTTTGTCTACTTTTCCCATGGTAACTACATTTCGATTGAGGAGTCAATTACAGATGACTTCTCTTCTTAGGTTTCTCTAACATTCTCTTTTAAAGAAGTCTTCAAAAATCGTCGTGCATTTACACTGTGACTGTTTGGTTGCAAGTTTCTTTTGGTTTTTTGACGTTTAAACGGGCCATTTCTGCATTTCTGCTAGAAATACAAAAATGTGGATACGATGAAAGCGAAAGAAAAAAATTAAATTTCGCTGCGCTGAAAAGGCATCGTGTAAATTGGCTCTTAGAAAAATATGGTCTGAAATCGACGATATGGATTTGGAAGACCTTTGGTTTTAGCAGGGTGGCGCCATCTGTCACACGACTCTTAAAAAAAGATTTCTTTGGCACTATGTGGGTATAATCAAAAGAGGATCAGGCAACTCATAACCGTCCCTAAGTGTAATATAAGGACAAACTTAGTCAGCTAACGGAAATCTGAACACTGAAAGTTAATGATATAAGCCAGCTATTGCGATTTGAAAGAACCATAATGAGAAAAATCGACGGTCCTATTCGGCCTGAATCGCATCCGTTCCAACAACGAAATTGAAAACCTTATTGATGGTGAAAATGTAAAATGTTTTATTAAAGTGCAGCGGATTAGATGGAATGGACACATCATAAGAATGCTCAACGAAAAATCCAAAAAGGGATGTTTACTTTGAGTCAAATTGGAGGCAGAAAGAGAGGCCGACCAAGAAAGAGATGGCTTGATGAAGTCGAAGCAGACTTAAAAGCGATGAACGTTTGTCATTGGAAAAATGAGGCAAGAGAGTGAGACTGAATTGGACTAATATTGTTGATGAAGCTATGGTACACCACAGACTGTGAAGCTGAGAGAGATAGAGAGAGAGAGAGAGAGAGAGAGTCTACTCACTGGCATTATCACAGGTCACTGCAGATTGAGTAGTCAACTTCACAGGCTGGCTATGGTCCACCGACGTTTGACATTTCTGTGACCAATTCTCGGAAGCTCCAACACACCTTCTTCTCGAATGTGATGCTATCGTGAGAAGAAAGATTAGATTTCTCGGCCAGAAGAAAGGCACATACGCTCGGCTTTTAGGGTTATTGACCCTGTTTGGATGAGGTAATGTGATGAGTAGAGCGCACAAAAAAAGACCGTAGGTTTGAAATGCATTCCTCACTTTCATTCATTCAAATGTGCTAATTGCCGAATTCGGAACTGAGATTAGGCGCATAATGATGCTATGCGCTCTAGGCCCTTAAATTTAAGAGTGCGTGAGAAACCAACAAGGTGATCAAGGAAAATCGAGTTAGTAGATGAGCTACTGCAGGTAACTATTAATATGGAATTATATTCGGAAGATTTACTTTTTTTAGTGAGCATAAGTCATGAAAAATATTGAACGGTATCCACCCGAATGGGCTGGTGCGTGACTACCATTTGGGAGTGCGTAGGTTCGAATCTCGGCTTAAAACTGTAGGTTCCTCCATTTTGTGGAACAACGTCAAACCGCACGCCACAAACAGGAGTAGGAGCTCGGCCAAACACGTAACAAAAGTTTACGCGCCAATTATTTATTTTATTTATTTATTTATCTGTTTTACCACTTCTTGAAAAAGAAACCAGCTGATGGTTTGCCCTTTACAATGCAGCCAAATATGAAATAATATGCGATTAGCTTTTGCCGGGGTTGAAATATAAGCGCGTATTTTCAAGACAAGCCTCGCGACACACATCACAAGTATTCGAAAAGTGGGCCAGAGGAATATGAGGTTAACAACAACAACAATTCGGATGTGAGCCATTAAGAAACAATAAGAGACTGAATGTTGTATATATTAGCTGAGTGCAAATAGCTTAATGCGGTACTTATTGCTTCCAGCTTGCCAGCCGGCAGTAGTAGACGAACGTATAAGCAGCACCATAAGCACATACACACACACATATGTATGCATCTATGTATGGGGTCTGAGCATATAAAAATCAATATGCCAGAGTATTAATTTTTACAGGTGCTTATTAAAGGCCAATGTCAGCCATTTTGCTCACTTCCCTCTACCGATCAGTGGTCAATATGAGCAGAGTGCACTCTGCAGCTTTGTTTATTTGTACGCAGGTTTTGGGTGATTTGCGGCTCGCATTATGCAACGAAATTGTTGTGACAATTAACAAACACAAACTAAACATTTTTGATAAGAATAATCAAAAGTATTAGCCACAGTGTACAGTAGACCTACTTATTACGAAAAAAAATAATGATAAAGATATGGTTGTATATTACTAGGTTGTTCAATAAGTCTTGCGGTTCGATGCGGTTCGGCGTTGCTACTAGCCTAAATTTTTATTGTTTCTTTTGAAGTTTCATTTCAATCTGTCATTTCATTATTTGTTTACAAGCCATTTAGTGTCGACGTGTCATAGTATTTTCTACAACGGAAAAAATCGAGTATCGTGCAGTGTTTGAATTTTTATTTTTGGAAGGTTTAAAAGCAAAGGAAATTTATGAACGAATGCTGAAAGTGTATAAGGACTTTTCGTTATCAATTAGAATCGTAGACGTCGTACAAGCCTTGAAGGCGGTCCACGCCAAGGACGTCCAAAACAACAACAACACCAGAAGTCGTAGAAAAAATACTGAATATCGTATGGGAAAACGTTCGAGTGACTGAAACACATTTACAGTCTGTGTCAGAAAAAAGGAACCGCGATTATTCATGAAGTGTAAAAGATAGAGGAAAATGGGGAGTTGTGAGACACTGGGAGTTGTGAGACATTGTTACCTTTCGGCATTATTCATTTGTTTACATTCGATTTTTAGTGTCAACAAGTGTTCTCGATGCGATCTCACTTTTCAGCTAGCATTGGTCATATTTACACGCATTCGACGCGTCTCTCCAGTTACTGTGTTTTGGAATTTCTCGGTAAGTTTTTTTTATCATTTGTTTTGCGATACATTCGATCAGTTGTTGAAGCAAATTTCAAATGTTAATATATACAAATTATTAATTGTCCTATTAGCTTTGAATTTACACATTCACTTGGGCATGAACGTTCGATGTGTTTATGACTACGCGGCCATTTATAAAAAAAACGATTTGGGGAGTTGTAAGACACCGTTTTTTTCGACGTTTTAACGCATCTTTCATAAGTACTCGCAATATTCATGCATTGTTTGTATATATATCATTTTTGCATCATCTGCAAAGGTGCAATGCCGAAAAAGTTAAGCAGAAACAACTCCATTCATTGCAATGTTTGCGATCGAGCTGTGCACCTAAAGTGTGCCAATTTACGAATTGGTTATTATACATGTTCTCACTGCGAATCATCAGATTGATGGCATTGCATTTTTTATACGCTTTTTTATAACAATTGTCTTTTCTTTTTTATTTTTCATCTTAATAAAGAATTAACAACTAAAATAAGTCATTTTTATTGATTTAAACCATGGTGTCTCACAACTCCCCACATTTTTGTATTTTGTATTATATTTTATATTATAATATACAATTTTATTTTTAAGGAAAATTGTAGTTTTGTTAAATAGGCCATACCAATAGCTTCCAGTATTCATTGACTAAAGATTCCATCGTTGACATATGCAGAATATTAAGATTTTGAGTAATACGGGTCCAAAAACAAAACCCGTCTCACAACTCCCCATTCTCCCTTATATATTCAAAATTTTTTTTGCATGAAAGTATGTAGAAAACTACAAGCCGCAATTACTCAATAAGCCGTGTAGTCTTCATCGTTGTCGAGTATAGCCTGGCATCTTCTTCATGCTTTGAACCAGCTTTTCTGCGTAGCTCGTCGACAAACAGGACTAGAGTTTGAGAACTTGGCGCACAAGTGGCTTTAAATCATGGACTGACCTTCCGGCAAAATGCGTTTTCATAATTCCCCACACATTTTCAATGGAGTTTGGCGTCTACGAACTGGGGAGGCCAGTCCAATACTGTGATGCCATTTTCTTGTTTTGTTGTTTCTCAATGTGTTTTTCTGAGAGCAGTGGTTTTGATGATGTGGAACGGTAGGATAGGTTCGCCTCCTTTAGTCGACGTTCGATGGTGTTGATACTCACATCTATTCCCTTTTTAACAAGAACTGATCGTGCTTGGCGTAGTCCCAAAGAAGGCCCGCTTAAAAAGTTGGACATTATCTTTATCCTGCTTTTGGCGTCACTCGCTTCAAGCCGCGCTCGGAAAAGTCATCATAATTTTTGTACACCTTATATCGCTGATTCCACATCACAACAAACTTTTTTGATTATTTAATCACTTTTGCAGCCGCGTCGTAAGATAATGTCGGCCCTTTCGAATGCGTGCATAAAAATACTGCCTCGGAACGCTTCGCGCACTTCTCACTCATTTTTGTTTGGTTGTGTTTACGGGACTACACTAACCTGAGTTAGCACTGGCCTCGTAGCCCTTGAGTGGGACTTTTATACAGCAAAAAGCAGAAGGAAATATATCTTGGAGTTACCAGAAAAAACCGGTTCTTTTCTTCTGACACAAACTGTAGTAGAAGTCCTAGGCATCTCATTGGGCAGTGCAAGCAATTTTTTGACAGAAGTATTGGGTTTCAGAAAGCTGTGTGCACAATGGGTGCCGCATTCGCTTACAATGGAACAAAAACACATTCGAATGCGACTTTCTCAGCAACATTTAGAGCGTTTTCGAAAGGATAAAGTGGATTTTGTGCATAGTTTCGTCACTATGGATGAGACTTGGGTCTATCACCATGATCCTAAATCAAAACAAGAGGCTAAAGAGTGGTGTGAGCCTGGTTCATTGGCTCCGAAACAAGTTTGTGTCCAGAAATCCGCCAAGGTGTTAGCATCAGTGATTTGGGATGCGAAAGGAAATTCGTTTGTGAATTACCTACCTGAAAACTGGTAAACCAATAAATTCTCAATATTTTTGTAAACTTTTAGACCAGCTGAAGGAAAAAATTCGTGAAAAAAAACTTAGTTTGCAAAAGAAAAAAAATCGGTTTCATCAGAGCAATGCATGCACCGAGTCACAAGAGCATTTTGACAATGGCTAAAATCTATGATTTGGCCCCCAGTGACTTTCATCTGTTTCCAGAGCTAACAAAGTTTATGTGTGGAAAGCGTTTTTCATCAAATGATGAGGTCATAACAGCTGTGGAAGCGTTTTTTGCAGCACTTCCAGACTCTCACTGCAGGGATGGAACTCATAAACTGTAATCTCGTTGGAATATGTTTATTGATGTACAGGGATACTATACTGAAAAATAAAGCGTATTTCAAGCCATAAAATTGTATGTTTCTTATCGAACCACAAAACTTATTGAACAACCTAGTAGTTGTGTGATCATCAAAATTTACATACCTATGCGCATACAAATGACCACGAAATGGTTTAAAAACAAATTTCAACAAATACCTAAGGCAAATGTTGTATATAGATAAAAATAAGTACGATTCTGCGTCTTTGTGGTTCTAGAATTATGGTTTTGAAAAATTGAAAAAAAAAAAAAAAAAATATTTAAGCAAAGAGCATTTGACTGAATCGTGGGAGAGTGCTTAAAGTCACTTACAATGTGCTTGATTTCATTGCCACCTCATTTTTAACATATTTTTAAGCAGCGCCAGAGTATTTTCTTACAAAATATTGCTGCAAAAAAAGCGGTTAGATTAAATGAAGCGGGTCGCTGGAAAGAAAAAAACGTATGGTCATTCGAGCCTATTGTTGCGACAAACTTAGTTAATGTCGGAGATGACTGACCATATCGTCCCCTTAGTATTAAAATAGCCTATACATTTTTTAATGTTTTGAGGAAATGAATTTCAAACCTTTTGTCGAAAGTAGCTCTCACTCAAATCTCGTTATGTCTGTAAATATTTATTATTTTTTGACTGACGCTTTGACCCACTTTGTGGAACTAGAATTTGACAAAATTTTGACCACATATAAAATCGACGATGGAGAATCCAAAAATTCAATAAAAAAATAATAGCCTATGAGCACAAAGGCTATTGTTATACTAAGGGGACGATATGATCCCGACGGTAACATTCAATAGGAAGAAGGAATAAGGGATTCTCTCTAAGCAACATCGACACTACAGTCTTTAAGATGGCAGTAAAATGGACTGTGGTGTTCGAGCTGGTATATATTCTCACAGACCTAAAATTGAAAAATCTGTGCATCTGCCTAATACCAGCAGTGTCTTCCAGGCGTAAACTACTAATCTAAGATTTCTCTTTTAAGGGCAATATCGCTATTCTTTCGGATAGCCAAGCTGCAATCCAGGCACTGGGTTCGGCTACAACAACCTCTAAAGTGGTGGAACACAGTAGGAATAACCTTAACACCTTGAGGGTAAACTATAAAGTTACTTTAATCTGGGCCCCGTGGCATCGGAACATTGAAGCTAACGAAAAAGCAGATGAATTGGCAAGAGTGGAATCTGCCATGAGTAACGATCTTGCAGAATCGGTATTCACACCATTAGGTGCAGTCAAGAGTAAAATTTCCCTAAAATACCTTCGAATCGGGAATTGTAGATGGAGAGACCAGACGACATGCAAAATTAGTAGAACGTTATGGCCCACCTACAACCTCAAGCAATCGTCGACACTAATAAACATGAAACGACGTGACGTCTGGAGACTAACGGCAGTCATAACTGGCTTTTCGTCTATCGGAGAACAAGCAGACAAAATGGGAATCCCTCATTCAGGGTTTGATTGAAAAGTAATGAGCCTTCCCGCGCGGAGCGTCTGCCAAGCGATCAACTGAATCGGCTGGAGGGGGATAATGATCGTTGGACCTTCCTCTTCCACTAGAAACCAACAAGTCGTTCAAGGAAGGCCGGGAGGACGTCGAAAACGAACGGCGATCTGGAATCACACTTCCTTCCTCTGCATCTCTGCATTGGCCAAGATGGGGGTTCCGGTGCTTCCCCACCCTCCCTACAGCCCAGACCTGTCCCCTCCGGACTTCTTCTTGTTCCGGTGCCTGAAAAGAAAGCTGAAGGGGAGACGTTTCGACTCCATTGAGGCGATCCAAAAAACTGTGACAGCTGAATTGAACGCGATTCCAGCGGATGAGTTTAAGGGGGAAGTCTACTGTGAATTTTTCAAAAAATCGATTTTTTTTTAATTAGCTTAAAAAATACTTTGAACCCTCTTAAATAAGGTACAATATGTGTTACAGCTGGCTAAATTTTTCTTCGTTGAAATTTCGACCTTTTCCCGAAGCGCTCCAAAGCGCGTACCTGCGGCACATTCCTATCTGTTTCGCATTTTTCTCGAAACTAAGTTTTTGTATACGGTGTACACGATATCTCGAGTTCTGATAAATGAATCAGCTTAAAAATTTAATTATATATTCTCTGTAATAGTGTCTCTCGTCTGACATAGGATTTTTTTGATATCGTTATTTGTTAAATTGTTATAAACAATAGTAACATCAATTTTAGGCAAAAAAAAAGAAAACAATTTCAAGAATTTTTTTTTCAACGCCAAAATTTTTTATCGACATAATCCTACGTCAGACGAGAGTCAATACTATGTATATGATAACAATATTTTGTTTTTTTGTTTTAGATCACCGAAACGTAAGATTTCATGTACACCGTTTAGGCACCTAAGAAAAGCGGACCTGCGCTTGCAGAAGTGCCACAGCGGCCATTTTGAATATTTTGACTTAAAATTTTTTTTTCAAAAACTTAAATATATAATAAAGATAAGAGTTTAAATAAATTTTATGTACGAGCAATATTTTGTTAGAAATAAAATCCGGAAAATAAGCCTGTTTTTTCCCTTGTCACAGTAGACTTCCCCCTTAAAAAATGCTTCCTGCAGTAGAAGGACCGCTACCAGCGGTGTATTGACGCTCAAAGGTCCTATTTTGAAGAATATTAGTTGTATAAGCCAAGAGGTTTAATAAAACTGCTTAAAAAAATAAGGCTCATTACTTTTCAATCAAACCCTGTAAAACATACTGTCACAGTTGTAAACAACCGGAGAAATAGGAAACAATCTTCCCTTGCCTCTGTCAATTTCTTGCTTTATTTTTGTGATGAATGTTAACCCTGGGCCAACCGCTGTTCGGGAGTCTCGAACAACTGTCTGGCTTAGACGTTAACAATCTTATAAAGTTCTTAAACCGCTGGAATAAACTGGATAAAGTTTTGCTGTAAATTGCTGTTAAACGAGTTGGTAGCGAGGATGTGGCTACAAAACGCTGCGGAAGTGCTAGTTGAATTCTGAAAAAATTACCACTTTAACCAACCCACCAACCAATTGCTGCAAAAAATATTTATGCGCTGATGCATATTTCACTGTAAAGTGACTCATTTAAAATAGTAGTGGAAATGAAGTATGTTTACCAACAGAAATATTTGAAATTAGTCGGCTGAAGAGGTAAAAATCGACTCAACAAATTTTTAACTTTGAATTTCAAATAGCAGCGACAAGTTTGTGCGTATTAATAACTTTGATATTATAGCAGCAATTTTTCAACAACTTATCTTATCACAACCTATTACACACATACTCACATGTATATCGCAACTACACACACATATACATACATGTATAGTATATGACCACACTTAGGTATTTATAAATATAACTGTTAAAAAAGTGCAGATATTTTTCATTATTCTATTGGTATGCCTGTGTCACAAAGTTTCTTATAAAGTACATTTTCAAAAGACGAAATAACAAATAATTAGTTTTCGAGAAATGTAAATTATTAGCTTTCGGGGGTAAATTTACATAAAAAAGGCATACTACGCTGAACAGGACTTTTTCCGCAAACGTGCTAATGGACGTAGCTCTATAAATCTTCCGTTTAAAAATAAAATTTTTCATTTTTATTTGCTTAAAAGGTTTGTTTACACTCGAACGCACCTTTTGTAAAAGTATTAATAAAAAATACCAAACAGTAGAACATAAATGTTATCGTTTATCAATTTTCTACCTATCTGAGCGATCTGCACACAAAGATAAACTATTTTTTATTTACTGAAATCTATGACAACCCTTTGCCAGCCGCAATACATTTATAGGAACTTATTTCCTTACTCTTCTTCTTAGCTTCACAGTCCGTGGTGGACCATACCTTCACCAACAATTTTTCTACACTTTATTCTATCGATGGCTTCCACTCTCCAGCTGTGTACGTTCATTTCCTTAATACCTGATTCGACGTATCTAATCATCTTTTTCGTGGGCGCCCTCGTTTTCTTCCTCCAATGAGTGTTAAAATAAAGCAAATGGTCGCCTGTTTTTTCTAAAAAACTGGACATGTCGCAACCGTACCACAGTAAATTCTGTTTGCCAGTTGTCTTCCAAGAAATTAGGAAAACCAATCGCCAAAGACGGATCACTCTTCACCAGGACAATGCGAGCTCTCACACATCGGCTCAAACAACTGCATTTTTCAGCACCCAAAACATCGAATTAATGGGTCATCCGCCGTATAGTCCTGACTTGGCACCGAATGACTTCTTTTTATTCCCGTACGTAAAAAACAAACTGAGAGGTCAACGTTTCTCGACACCTGAAGAAGCGGTTGCGGCATTCAGGATGCATGTTTTGGAGGTACCTAATTCAGAGTGGCAAAAGTGCTTCGACAATTGGTTCAAACGCATGCAAAAGTGTATAGATCTTCATGGAGAATATTTTGAAAAACAATAAAGTGATTTTCGATGATTAAAATTTGTTTTTGTTCTCTAATCCCGAAATATAAAAGGCACCCCTCGTATTACAGTTTGTCTTTGACGAATTTCTTCGATTTCATTGTTGCGGGCGAATGCGGTAAGTGTCGTCTATTATTTTAACCGGACCATATATTTTCCTTATGACGCGCTCTAAGTGTATCGAAGTATCGAAGTGCAAACCGTTGTTAGGCAAGGATGTGTATTATCTCCACTCTTGTTCAACATAGTCCTGAACCTAGCAATGCGACAAGCGTGTGCTGTCAGCAGGGGCATTTGCTGGGGTTTATGCGGCCGGCTTGAAGACCTAAACAATGCGGACGATATTTGTTTACCATCGCACAAATACTCAGGTGCATTAGCTAAACTACCATACAAGCGGTATGCCATGCAGTAGCACAAACAGGTCTAAAAATTAATAAAGCGAAGGCCAAAGTTATGCGGATTAACTACACCGAACGCAAGTCCTTCAAATTGACGACACGCCGCTTAAAGATATCGATGAATTTTGCTACCTTACGAGCATAATTTCAAAAAATGGCGGATCAACAATTGACACACGCATTCGAATATCTAAGGGACGTTTTGCATTTGGCATGCTAGACAAGGTATGGAGATCAACCCTCATCTCCAGGCACACAAAACTGAAAATATTTGATACCAACGTGAAGTCGGTAGGCCTGTACGAATGCGAACATGGAACTCAACAACAAGCATATCACAATCAATCCTTCCTTAACCGTTGCCTACGAAAGATAATCCGGATATTCTGGCCTGATATTATCATATAAGCAACAATGATCTTTAGGCGGCTACCGGGCAAACACCAGTTCACATAGAAATAATGCCTCGCAGAATTACGTCAACAATAATTTGGGAGGCTATGCCAGGCAGATGGGGTGGACGTACAACGAGAGATGCAGAAGCTGCATTCAAGAAGAATCTAAAGAAATAGTCTTTCACCATCTGTGCGAGTGCCCAAGTATGGGTGCTCTACGGTGTAGAATGCTGGTAAATTTCTCGATGCTAACTTGAAAGAAACTGCAGAAAATAAAATAGACGACACAGGCAGATTCAAAGTCAAATCTAGAAGGTTCAACCAATAAAAAGTAGTGGTTCTACAAGTGGTGTACCAAAATGGCATCTTTGTGCTAATTGGGTCTGGGCTGTGTCACTCAGACAACACCTCCACCACCACCATAAATATTCCAAAGTTTTTCAAGCTGTGACCGCTCAACAAATATATCCGCCGAAGCCACGTTTATCATTTAAGGCGACACGGTGGTCTAGAAATTTCAAAAAATCGATTTTTTGTTTTTTCGATATTTCGAAAGTACAGTATCTTAAGAATATACTGTGAAATTTTCATACGGAAATTCCCCATATTATAGCTTCTACAGCCCATTAACTAGGTAGAGAGCGGTCCGCGCCCTCCTGTACCTTAAACTTTAAACTCGTTTATCTCGAAACGACTTTTTTCGGTCTGGTGTTGTCAAAAAAAAAAAAACAAAAAAAAACTATTCAACCGAATCGTCTGTAATTTTAATATGTTGTTCACAACATCATTGGCTATCGCCCGTACTAGAAACATATTATTATTTTAATTATTTCGTATTTTTTTTTATTAAAAAACTGAAAAGAAATCGATTTTTAGAGTGTTAAATACAAAACGGCGCCATTTTGTGAAATTTTTTTTTTATTCAAGTACGGGACATAGCTGCAGTCATACTAATTAAAAATTTTTTTGGTTTTTGTGTTTCAGATAAATGGAAGAGTCAAAATGGACAACACCGTCCAGGTGCAATTTTACGGGTGGGTCAACTTCAGCGCCAGTTTTAAAATTATTAAAATTAAAAACAAATTTCTTTTTTCATTTTTGTATGTAAATGAAGTTAAATAAAAAGCCTAAAAAATTTAAATATCGTTTCTCATTTTTTTATTGTAAAACAAATTCCTGAAAATACCCTAAATTTTCGAGCTCTAGACCACCTGGACCCCTTAAGTGAATTTGTCTCTCTCTGTACGCGTGTGCTTTCTATCATAAAACTTGTTTTTGTTGTTAAAGTATAAACATTTGAGAAATGCTGCAGAAGTAACAGTCTTCGATCCGATGTAAATTCAAGTCGTAATATAGAACCTACAATGGTGAAAAGATTTCTAGAAGTGTGCTACCTAGCAGATCGTTATTCGGCTCTGAGCGAATTTGACAGATATGCCAACACAAAAAGGATACGTGATTCACTAAGATAAAGCTAAATTTTGTGAAACACAAAACGAAAGAGGTAGAATCCAAAGTTCCCCTCAAACATTTTTTTTACCATACCTAACGAGCAAACCAGGCATCTATCATCCTTCGAACCCACTACCGCTTTATGATGGTTCGTGAAGTAGTATTCGAAGGGAACTTAGAGAACGAATCAGTGTAACTGTCGCTTTTACTATCTGCTTTTCATTGCGTTGCATATTTTGGCTATTAATAGTTGTTGTTATTGTAGCAGCATATCACAGAAGGGGGCGTCCATAAATTACGTGAGGTGTTTTTTTCAACTTTCTGTATCTCCCTCCCCCCCCTGATGAGATGTCGTGAGATTTTATTCAACCCCATCCCCCAATCTCACGTGAGATTTTTCAAAATGTGGGTTTCCTATGTAAACGCGTTAGATTGTTATTGTAAAAAGAAAAAAAAAATTGATTCGTGCTTTTATTTACGACTAGTTAAGACTAGTAATCAATATTGCTGAGAGTTATAAGTGTAATAAAAATTTAACAATAGAAGACTTAAATCGTAACTACTGCGATTAAAAAAAGAATATCTACTCTAATTCAGTCCATGGAGAATCATGCGCGGTTTCAAGAGAGACTATTGGGACCAACATGTCCATATGATTTTCCGTAAAATCATCTGCTCCTTCAACTTCGTTCTGATCTAGCCACTCTAACCCGTTGACGCTTGCGCACAGTAACTCATTAGCTCGTCTTGCGACAATCCGTGAGGGTCGCACTTTGCGGTACATACGCGCTTGCTTAGCTGGTGCAATGTGAGCTGCTCTCCTGTGCTCTGCAGCTCTTGTGATAGATGCGAAGTAAATACCGCATGTACTGCAGCATATTTTCTCTAAATCATCACGTATACTTGGGCAATAGAGATCATAAGGCGTGCTGATAAAGGCATTCAGCGGTTGAATCGGTAGGCGTATTAGAAATGGAGCAAATGACTTTGCGTCATGTTTTTTAAAGTCCGGAATTATTAAACGTCAATCAACCTAAGTGATAGGGTATGGAGGTGGCAGAAAACGGTCGTGAAGAATCATATGCAGATCACTCCGGAGTGGGCTGCAGCAGTGAGGGATCATCGCATTTCACAACCTAAAAAAAATTAAAAACAATTTCCCTTTGTAACTCTTAA